>JAJEJO010051878.1:0-35465 GCA_020662805.1 Glaucomys volans
AAAATTTTATAGCATCCTGAGTTACAGAAAAGGATAGAAGCTTGAGGTTTTGGGGAAATGGTGAAGGCAAAGTATGAGAGAAGATGAGGAGAGGAAATAAATGATGAATAAAGGTTACCTTGTTATGTGACCAAAGTCTGTCAGGTGATAAAAGTTTTCTCTGTGCTGCTCTCTTCCTGATGTAGATACTTATACTAATGAAAATTTCCTTTATAGATGTAAGTTTACAAAAGAGGAGCATTCCTGAGCAACTCCCATGTCTGTAGTTTCTCAAAATAACTAGCTAGAAAAATTGATATGCCAAAGAAGTATATTTTGGGGTTAAATATTATTGGGTGGGGGCTCAGACCCAGGAAACAGATTCAGGATGCTGACAGATGGAAGAAGTTGCAAGATGCAGTGGGAATAGTAGAAATGTTTTATTGAGAGGTGGAAATAGCCTCCAGCTTTACATTTTGACCCCAGCCAGGTTCATTTTGCACCCCTGAGTCTTTTCCATAAGTCCTTTTTATATGCAGGCCAAACAAAAAAGGCACATTGTGAATAGGTTACAAAAGTGGTTCATGTTCACAAGCAAATGTTTATGACCTGGAGCAGACATGCTGAATCAGAGTGTTTGAGTGCACACTGACCATAACATAGCCAATTGGTGGCCTTGATCACACACTAAAAACATAGTCTAGCCCACCAGAAACCTCTGCAAGGGAACCTAACTATAGCCATTTTGGGCTTGCCCCTACATATATTCTGTTCTCCTGCAATCATATTTTTTGGGGGTATGTGTTGAGCCTCAATAGTAACAAGGTATTCTTATTATTATGCAGATAAAAAATATGTGGCCTAAAGAGTTGGAAACACTTTTCAAAAGTAACATTTTTAGAAATTTGATGAACTAGTTATAAAACTTGACTTCTGTGGTAGGTAGAAGTCAAAGATGTCAATGTTCTAATCTCTAAAAATTGTGAATAAGTTACCCTACAGGTCAAATGTAGAACTTTGCGAATGTGAAAACAATCAAAGATCCTGATACAGGAGTTTATTTTGGATTATCCAGGTGGGCCCAATCTTATCACATGCATTTATTTATTTACTTTTTGAAATTTTTAAATTTTGTTTTAATTAGTTGTACATGAGAGTACAATGCATTTATATATTTTGATAGATCATACATAAATAGAGTGTAATATCCCATTTTTCTGATTATACATATAGCAGGATCACATCAGTCATGCAGTTATATATGTACATGAGGTAATAATGTCTGTTTCACTCTATTATCTTTCCTCCCCCTACACTGCTTCCCCTCCCTTCACTCCCCTCTACCTAATATAAAGTAACTCTATTCTTCCCTATCCCCCACCCCTTATTGTGAATTAGCTTCTGTATATAGGAGAAAACATTTGGCCATTGTTTTTTGGGGTTTGGCTTATTTCACTTAGCATGATATTCTCTAGTTCCATCCATTTACCAGCAAGTGCCAGAATTTTATTCTTCTTGTATATTTATTGTTTGTTCTATTTGGTTATACATGACAGCAGACTGCATTTTGATTAATTGTATACCAATGGAGTACAACTGTTCATTTCTCTGGTTGTGCACAATGTAGAGTCACCATTGGTTTAATCATACATGTACATAGGGTAATGATGTTTGTCTCATTCCACTATCTTTCCTTCCCCCGCCCCTCCCTTCCCCTCTTTTCCCTCTACACAATCTAACATTCCTCCATTCTTTTCTTATCCCCCTATCCCCATTATGTATCAGCATTCATTCATCAGAGAAAACATTTGGCCTTTGATTTTTTAGGATTGGCTTATTTCCCTTAGCATGATATTCTCCAACTCCACCCATATACATGCACATGCCATAATTTTATTCTTGTTTATGGCTGAATAATATTCCATTGTGTATATATACCACATTTTCTGTATCCACTCATCTGCTGAAGTGAATCTAGTTTGGTTTCACAATTTAGCTATTGTGAATTGAGCTGCTATAAACATTGATGTGGCAGAGTCACTGTAGTATGCTGCTTCGAAGCTCTTCAGGTATTAACTGAGGAGTGGGATAACTGGGTTAAGTGGTAGGTCGTTTCCAAGTTTTCTGAGGAATCTCCATACTGCTTTCCAAAGTGGTTAAACCAATCTGCAGTCCCACCAGCAATGGAAGAGTGTACCTTTTTCCCAGCATCCTTGCCAAAACTTATTATTGCTTGTATTCTTGGTAATTGCCATTCTGAGTGGAGTGAGATGAAATCTTAGATCAGTTTTGATTTGCATTTCTCTAATTGCTAGAGATGATGAACATTTTTTGTTTATTTGTTGATTGATTGTATTTCTTCTTCTGTGAAGTGTCTGTTCAGTTCCGTACCTCATTTATTGATTGGGTATCACATACATTTTTAAAATCAGAAAACCTTTTCTAGCTGAGATTAAAAAGAAATGTGGTGATGGAAGAAGGGTTTGAGAAAGATTTGATGTTGCTGGTTTTGAAAATGGAGATAAGGGCCAGGAGCCAAGGTGTGCAGGTGGCCTTTAAAAGAAAATTCAAGGAAATGAATTCTCCCTATTACTGCAAGTGCAAAAGATTCAAACAGCACAAATTTATTATTTTACCATCCTAGATTTCAGAAATACAAAATGTGTCTTACAGGCTATTATCAAAGTGTCCTTGGATCTGGATCCCTTCTGGAGGACCTGGGTAGAGTCTGTTTTCTTGCTTTTAAAACCTTCTGGTGACCACTGTTGGGGCAGGCCCAAAATGGCTACAGTTAAGAGCTCTCACCAGGGCTTAGAGTAGGCTGTTATATTTTTAGTTTGTAACCATAGCCATGAATCAGCTATGTTATATTTATTGTGTAGTCAAGGTCATAAACATTTGCTTGTGTGCATGCACCCACTTATGTAACCTGTTGGCAATGTGCCTTCTTTATCTGACCTGCATATAAAAATGACCTATGGAAAGGACTTAGGGGGGCTAAATGGAACTGACCAGGGCGAAATGGAACTGGCTGGGGGCTGAAGCTGAAGCTGGAGGTTGGAGGCTGTTCCCATCTCTGAATAAAGCATATCCACTATATTAACTCTGCCTTGCATCTTCTTATACCTGCTAGGATCCTGAGTTTGTTTCCTGAGTCTGAGTCTCACCCTCTGCACAACAACCATTTACTTACCTTCCTAGCCTGTGTGTGACCACTATTCCTCCATTTTAAAAGAGCATCACTCTGGACTCTGCTTCTCTTGTCACATTTCTCTCCTTGACACCTGTTTTCATTATAAAGCTCTTTAATTATAAGACTACATTTGGCCCATCTAGATAATCCAGGATAATCTCCAGAAAGTAATGCAGCCCTGTTGACAGCTTTGTTTTAGCCCAGTGAGACCAGTGTCAGACTTCTGGTCTATTGAACTGTAAGATAAAACATTTGTATTGCTTACACCACTAAGTTTATAGTAATTTGTTAAAAAATTAGTAGAAAATGAATACATCCTCTCATACTAGGAAGTTAGATTATCATATAATATATTTGCCCCAGGCTTGAACAGCTTTGGTGCATTTAAGGAGTATCACCTTGATATCTACTAATTAGTATGGGATGAACCTTGAACTTTCTGCATCAAGTAGTTTTGTTCATCTTGTGGTAATCAAAACAACATTGTATTGGTGTAAATACAGACACATACACCAATCAAACAGAATAGAAAGCCTAGAAGTGAATCCACACATCAATAGTCAATTGATTTTTGATAAAGGTGCTAAGAACATGCATTGGAGAAAGGACAGTTTTTTCAATGATGATGGGAAAATTGGATATCACATGGGGAAAAAAAACTGGACCCCTATCTCTCACAAATTACAAAACTCAACTCAAAATGGATTAAAGATGTAAGTGTAAGACCTGAATCTATGAAACTACCAGAATAAAACACAGGGGAAATGCTTGAGGGCATTGGAATGGCAAGGAGTGTTTGAATAAGACCCTCAAAGCCTAGGAAACAAAAGCAAAAAGAGATATGTAGCATTACATCAAGCCGAGTGCGGTGGTGCATGCCTGTAATCCCAGCACTTGGGAGGCTGAGGCAGGAGGATCATGAGTTCAAAGCCAGCACCAGCAACTTAGCGAGGCCCTAAGCAACTCAGTGAGACCCTGTCTCTAAATAAAATACAAAATACGGCTGGGGATGTGGCTCAGTGTTGGAGTGCCCCTGAGTTCAATCCCCGGTTCAAAAAAAAAGAAAGATTACATCAAACTAAAAAGTTTCTGCTCAGCAAAGGAAACAACAGTTAAGAGTCAGCCTATAGGAAAACATATTTGTAAACTATACATCTGACAGGGGTTTAATATCCAGAATATATAAAGAACTCCAAAAAGTCAACAAGAACAACAACACCTGAATAAAAAAATAGGCAATAGACCAAATAGACATTTCTCAAAAGAGAACATACTAATGGCCAGCAGGTATATTAAAAATGCTCAAAATTACTAATCATCAAGGAAATGCAAATCAAAACCACAATGAGATAGCACCTCACCTCACTATGAAAAAGACTAAAGATAACAAATGCTGACATGGATGTAGAGAAAAAAAGAACACTTGCAAAATGTTGGTGGGAATGCAAACTTCTACAACTATTATAGAAAACAGTATAGATTTCATTCAAAAAGTTAAAAATAGAATGACCTCATTGTCCAGAAATCTCACTACTGCGTTGTAACATTCTGATATTTGGTGTCCCCCAAAAGCTCATGTGTTAGACAATGCAAGAATGGTCAGAGGTGAAATAATTGGGTTATGAGAGCTGTAAATAATCTAATGATATAGATTAACTGAGTGGCAACCATAGGCAGGTAGGGTGGGATTGAAGAAGGTAGATCCCTGGGGGAATTTCCTTGGGATTCATATTTTGTCCCTGGTGAGTAGAACTCTCTCTGCTTCCTGGCTGTCATTAACTGAGCAATTTTTCTCTGCTATGCCCTTCTGCCATGGTGTTTTCCTTCACCTCAGGCCCAGAGCTATGGAGTGGCTGACCATGTACTGAACCTCTCAAACTGTGAGCCAAAATAAACTTTTCTTCCTCTAAGTTGTTCTTCTTGGGCATATTTGTCATAGCAACTTTTAGGTTTGCTTTTCCTTGCTGTGTCCAAGATACCTGACAAAAACAACTTAAAGGAGGAAACATTTTGGCTCATGGTTTCAGAGTTTTAGTTTATGGTCACCCAACACCATAGCTATGGATGTAATGTAAGGCGAAGAATCATGAAGGAAAGGCATGAAAGAGAAAAGCAGCTCAGGACATGGAAACCAAGAAGCAGAGAGAAAGGGACAGAGTACAATCCATAGTGTCATGCCCCAGTGCTCTACTTCCTCCAGACACACCCTACCTGCCTACAGTTAATACCTAGTTAATCCATATAAATTGGGCAATCCACTGATTGAGTCACAGCTCTTTTAACTTAATCATTTTGCCTCTGAACATTCTTGCATTGTCTCACACATGAGCTTTAGGGAGATACCTCATATCTAAACTATAAGAGCAACATGAAGCTGACTAATACATGGCTATATACCTAAAGGAAAGGAAATCAGTATGCCAAAGGGACATCTGCACTCCCATGTTCATTGAAACACTTTTCACAGCAGCCAAGAAATGGAAACAACCTGTGTACATCAATGATGAATAAAGAAAATGTGGTACATATACACAATGGAATACTATTTAATCATAAAAAGTATAAAATTCTATTATTTGTGACAACGTAGAAATGGAGAGAATTATGTTAAGTGAAATAAACTGGGCACAGAAAGACAAGAACCACAAGAGCTCACCATGTGGAATCCAAAAAACTTGATCTCATAGAAGTTGAGTGTAGAGTGATGGTCTTCAGAGTCTAAGGAGAGTAGGCTGGGAGATGGGGAAAGGTTGACTGATAGGTATTAAGTTATAGTTACATAGGAGCAAGAAGTTCTAGTGTGGTATTACACAGTAGGGTGACTAGAGATAAACATAATGTACCGTAATTTTCAAAAAGCTAGAAGAAAGGATTTTGAATATTTTCACCAAAAAGAAATAAGCATTTGAGGACACATACGTTTATCCTGATTTAAACATTACTCAATATTTACATGTATCAAAACATCACATGGGATCCTATTAGTAGGCATAATCTTTGGTTTTATGTGTCAGTTGAAATAAATTTAATTTAAACATAATCTTAGAAAGCACATTTGTTATTATTTTATTTATATGACATTGTATACCTTCTTGAACCTTTACTTGTATATGATGTGCACCCTTAATCTCATTTTACAGACGACTATACTGAGTTACAGGGGCACTGATACCATGAATTAGAAACACAGCACTCCTTTTGCCAGTTTTCTATTTAATATTCTGAGTGATGGTCTTCCTACTTTATAAGTACAGCTAAAGAAGGCTACTGTGGACAAAGATATTGGTGGGAAAAATTATTTAAAAGAACTTAAGATTGGACTGGGAATATGGTCAGTTGTACAGTAATTTAGTAGCATGCACAAGGTCCTAGGTTTAATCCCTGCTTTCACAGTACTGAAAAACAAACAAAAACTCTGTAGATGAAGAAAAAGGGGGAAAGAAGGGCTGTAATAAAGTACAATGTATGTCCTATTTACCAACTACATTTCATCTTCTCTTTGATAGTTAATTTGATTTGTGTCATAATTGGCATAAAATATGAAAAAGAGATAAAGAACTATTAGAAATTTTTATTTTGTGAAAATGTTTTAAAGTCTGCTGAATTAATGGTTTTGGTTATCATTTTACTATAAAATGAAACACACAAAGCATTGTATTCATTTGGACTTAACTCAAGTCCCCATCAAACCCAAGTATATCCATTGCCCTAAGAAGTATCATCATGCCACTCTCCCACTTTATCTGTAGTATTCTACTTCTTTTCTGCCAGAGGCCCCTTTTCTATACTCAAGTGGCAAGGAGTAATGAGGTATACTTCTGTCCTTCCTCATCAATATAAAAATTTAAAACAAAGGCTGGGCAAGATAGGAGACACATGTAATCCCAGCTACTTGGGAGGCTGAGGCAGGACCGTAGAAATTTCAAGGTCAACCTCAGCAATTTAGTGTGAGAGCCTGTTTCAAAATAAAAATAGAAATAGGCTGGGGATATAGCTCAGTGCTTGTCTAGCATGAGTGAGGTCCTGTGTTCAATCCCTAGTACATCAAAATAAACAAAATCTCAATAGGTGAAATGATTGATGTTTGTGTTTGAGCATCAGATACATTTATACAAGCATTGATTTACAATTTCAGTTGTGCCACAAGCCCCAAAATAACTAGTCAGCAACCTGGAACCTGATGCCTTATCTTGCCACCTCTCCAGAAGTAAGACTCAGCAGTCACAGTATAAATGATGAAATTGATGCTGCTGCTGATGGAGGAATACAATTCAGTTCCCACTCGCTCAGAGGAAGACTAGCTCAGCAAAGCTCAAGGGAAGAAAAAAACTGGTTTCGTCAGTAAATGAAGGAGGTAGGACTCAAAGGTACACAAGAAAGATGTAGGGGGATAAGGAGATGTGTTTCTTTTGTTGTCACTCTCTGGACTGACTCAACTATTACACAGACACATGAAGCAAAATGATCATAATATGCACAAGTCAATGAATTCAATGCAAGTGATTGTCTAGTATTTACTACTCTTGAAGGCTGCTTGTCAAATTCATTTCAGGAATGTATGTCTTCTGTAGACAAGTTCCATCCTAAAGCATGGTCAGATTAAACAGAGAGACAAGTAGATGGCCAAATTCAACACTTAGACCAAGTTGATTGCTTGTGTTCTTCATGAAAACCTTGCATGACAGGTTCAGACACTTGGTGTCCCCAAATCTATCATTATCCCTATTGTATACAGATAGGGAAGCTAAAGTTAGAGCCTTACATCTATGTAACTAGTAGGTGACAGAGCTGGGATTTAAACCCAGGTCTTCTTGGCTCCCAGTCCACTGCTCTGCTTGCTTTTCTACAGGCAAATTTTTAGTAAAGCTCAAGTCAGGTGGTGTCATGAAGACTTTTGCCAAGGGAAAAAGGTTAGCAATGTGATATGAAAATAGATTTGTGTCTGTGTGTGTGTACATGTGTGTGTGTGTGTGTGTGTGTGTGTGTGTGAAGTCATGTGGAATGGTGGTATCCTTTCTTCTACTGAGTAGGAATGTCCTCCCTTAGCTTTAAAGGGATGCTTTTAAGTTGGTTGTTTCCTACGTCTCACATCATCTTTCTTTTTACAGCTAAGAAAACAAACATTTTAGTAAAAAGCATTACCCAATAAGTTATTATTATGGAAAAAGATGTTTTAAAAGAAAATCTATTTATCATTCAAATTATGATGAATATCAACACCACTCCATTTTTAAAATTTTTTATTTTGAAGTAAATTCAGACTTACTGAAAAGTTGCAAGAATAATATAGACTTCTCATTGCCCTTTACTTGTCACCAGTGTTTAATATTTTGTCATGTTTATTATCATTCTCTCTCTCCCTCCTCACCTCCCTCTCTTTGTACTTCTATGCACACATGTATATATTGATAGGTAGATAAATATTTACATATACTTGTTCTCTCTCTGTTTTATATATATATGCATATATGTACATTTATATAAACATTTTTCTTCTGAACTATTAAAGTATTCCCTATTGCCTCTTAAATATTCAGAATATTTCTCCTAAGAACAGGAAATTCTCTTATTAAACCACAACATAATTATCAAATTCAGGAAATTTAATATTGATAAAATACTTTTATCCAATTGACAGTCCATATTCTATTTTCTTCACTTGATTCATTAATGTCCATTTACAGCACTTTCCCCTCCTATACAGAATTTAGCCCAATTACAAATATTGCATTTACTAGTTATGATTCTTTAGTCTTTTAAATCTGGAACATTTCCTTAACCTTACTTTGTTTTCATGATATTGGCATTTTAAAGAATACTTTTGTTTTTGTTGTTGTTTTTGAGAATGTGCTTCACTTTAGGTTTCTCTGATGTTTCTAAGAATTAGATTCAAGTGAAACTCCGTCCCTCAATACTACAAAAATGATATGGAGTCTCTTTCAGGAAAGCACATCCAGAGGTACATGTCATACCTCTCACTGATGAGGTTAATGTTGATCAACTGCTCAAAGTATTATGTGTTTTCTTAACTGTGTACTATTTTCCTCTTGAAATTAATAAAGAATATGGAGAGAGGAATTTTAAGATCACACAAATAACCTGTTTGTCATCCATCTCTCCACCCTGCATTTAACATCAACTGAAGATTCCTGCCTGAATCAACTTTCATGATGATTACAAAATGGTGCTTAAAAAATCCAACACTCCCACCATGCTTCTCAGTTGACATTTTATCTGTTTCTATGCCTTTCTTTGTCTGTTTCTGACCTTCTGTCTCTGCCTCTCTCATCTCTCTGAATTAAGGAATTACTTTTTTATTCAAGGGACTATTATTCATTACCTTTCTTATTTATTTTGAGGTTCAAATTCTACCAGATTTACTTAGGGGAGTCCTTTAAAAGCCAGTTATTTCAAAATGTGAATGTGCCCCGCCCCCGTCATTTTCTCTCTCTTTAGGGGGTACTTTCTTACTTTCTGGTAAAAGATATTTCAGGCTTATCTTGTACTTCTTCCCTCCCCCAGCCCTGGCACCAGCCATTTCTGCAAGGGGTCATAACTCCTTTGAATGGGAAAAGATACTTAGAATCCAAGATCTAGATATGAAATCTGCTCATTGCTAATGTAGCATTATTGCTGGAGTGTCATAGTAATACCTCCAATGCCAATCTTACCTTTCCCCATTCTTTTTTGTAGTTCCCTTCTTTTACAGTGAGACCTGATTCCCTACAACATCAATACATTTACTTACTTTCTCAATCTTACAGTGTACATAAAAGATTTGAGAATTTTTAGTGTAATATATAAACATACTAAAAAAAGAGTTCCAGAAATATTTTGATTGCACATTTCAGTTATGGGTATTTTCACAAGAATTCTAAAAATTGTTGGAAGAAGAGAGTAGAGTGTAATTCATCATTCAGTTTCTCATTTCTGCCTTATTAAAGTTGCAGACCCATGAGCAAAGCAGTCGCCAGTGTGTTACTTAGTGATGTGTCATGCCAGTCCTTTCATTAATAAAATTTCCATTGGTACATTTAAACAACACATGTTTTTAAAAATCCTTATATAGCAAAGTAACTTTGGGAGATACTGTACTGGGAACTTTTAAACACTATTTGGATGCCCATGAACTGAACATTCATAGTGTTCATTAGGAAAATGCCTGGAGATTTAAGATTGAAAAATGAAAAAAGACAAATCTTTTTCCAAATTCAAAGACCCAAAGAGGTCAAAGAATGCTCGAGAACAGGCAAAGTTCTGACAGAATACTACCCTCAAAGGAAATAAACTTTTCAGAAAACTTTGGGCCCTATCTTTTAAAGGTAAAATGGTACAACTGAGACTGTGGGCTCCATTACCAGAAGAATGGTCCAGTTTTGCATGAAAATTCAGAGTGGAATAGAAGTTCAGTAGATTAGAGGAAGGGGAATGAAGGGAAGGGAAGGGAATGAAACTGACGTAACTTTCCTATGTACATATATAAAGACACCATAGTGAATCTCATCTTTGTGTACATACACAAGATTGGAATCCTAATTAGAATAAGATAAATTCCATGCTTGTATAATTACTATAATTATATCAAAAATGGATTCTGCTGTCAAGAGTAACTAAAAAGAACCAATTTTTTAAAAGTATGAAGAAAAAGGAAAAGAAAATTCAGAGTGGTTCCAGAATTCCTGAAACTACTTGTAGTTGGTGGGTTTCCTCAAATCATATTTCTTTGGAGTACAAGTGGTATAGAACACAGAACTTAATAGACTCTGTGATCTGTATTCTGGGTGGGTCAGGATTCCTTTGTGTTCCGAGTCCATTGAGTCATATATTTCCATGGTGCAGTAGGACCTCCAAGTGTACTTACACCAACCCCTCTTCTTGCAACAGAGTAAATAAAGTCTAAGGAGGGGAAGTGACTTGTCTAAAGATGTAAAAACCTGGAGGGTTCTGGTTGTAGAAGAATTCAAGTGCAGAGTGTATGGTTGGGTAGAATTATTTTATGTTCCATTTCTACCCTGAGATTTTGAGTGTATTTTCTGATTGCCAGCACAGTGATTATTCCACTTTACCCTGAGGGGACATTGGGTTGTGGGGGAATAGGAAGGGAGCTAGAGAAAGAAGCTCTATTATTTGCTATTTTAAATATTGATCTTCCTGGAAAGATTTTTCTTGAAGAAAGGGATTTGGGAACCATGACATGATTCAATTGTAATGCTATCCAGGACTATATTGCAATCAGAAGTGCTTGCCACATGTGAGTACATCTTTCAAAATATTGAAATATCTTTGCAGCTAGGAAACTTAATGAATGCCAGAACTTGGCTGGGAATGTGTGTCAACTTTTGGCCGCCTTACCAATACTGGCCTTGGTATGCTTCTCTCTATGGCCAAGTGAATTTTCAGTCAAAAAGCCCGCTAACATTTCTAATTGTTTCTGAAATTCTTCTGAGTTACACAGCCTATTTCTCTCTCTTACAGTGGTGTGTATATCTATGCCACTAATTGTTCTTAGGAGGGAGGCATGCAAACATTTATTCAACAAAGTGGAGTATAGCTAGGGGTCTACTTTAGGGTAGGATGCCAATATCTCAGACTACATGACAGTTTTTTAAAAACAGTTTGACTAGCATAAATTACTCTTGTAAGTCTTTTTTCAAAAGTCTTTCCATTATTACAAAGCAGAGTGACAGTAAGTGTGCACAATTACAAGTTCAAGTAATAGCTGCTGGATGTCTTCTGCACATTTTAACTGATTTCTGCTTTTCAGTGTACAAGGGCTCCAAAGGAGGATTTGAAATGCTGAAGACATTTAGCTTACAGAATGGGACATACAAAGGTGACCATAAGTTTACTGAGTACCCTCTGCATAATAACTCATCTTCCAAAAAAAAAGTGACATTATGACAAAACATTTTTGTGCCCTCTGCTAACTCTCTTCCTTCCACAAACATGTACTTAATACCTGTATGTGTCAGACATTATGTTTGACATTGGGGAAATGATGGTAAATAAGGACTATGTGAGACTCCCATATCTTTTTATATTTAGAGTATTTGGGATATACACATGTAAATAGGTAAAATAAGGAGAGATCTAAGAAATAAGGGGAACTTAATCCACTTATGGGACTTTTGGAAGTGACATTTAAACTGAGATTGGGAGAATGAGGAGTTATACAGAGAAGGGAGGGTGGGAAGAGAATGTTTTCTGAGACAGGAAAAGCATAAGAAAATGCCCAGAGGAGAGAAAAACAGCATGAGAGACACAGCATATAATGGAAGGACAATAGTACAATTTAGAGTGAAAGTTTGTGAGAGGTAAGGAATGCAGCTAGATTGTAAATCAGTTCCCCTAAGGGCTGTAACCTTGTCTGTTTTCTTCAAAATAGCATTGCTATTATCTACCACAGTTTCCTGTCACGTAGTAAAAATTCAAAAAATATTTGTTGAATAACAACAACAAAGATAACAGCCATTTAATTATGATACAGAAAGCATTTTAAGTCCTTCATTCATGTGCAAATTTATTAAATCTTTGCAACACACTATCAGGCCTTTCTTCTTCTTCCTCTTCTTGTTATTATTATCCTCATTTTTACAGATAAGGAAACAGAAGCTCAGTGAGGTTAACCCAAAAGCCCCAATTCACCTAGCTAGTGATTAGAAGATTTACAGTTTAAACCCAAGAAATCACAGACTCTCCTGATTCTAAGGGTAAACATTCTGCTATAAAGTTTAAAATTTCCCCTAATAAAATGAGAAACCATTGAAAATTTTAATATTTTGAATTTTTCCAAGAGGACCTTGGGAGCAATCTGAAGAATGGATATAAGTGGGAGCAAAACTAGAGGTAAGTTTCTTTTATAATTATGGTGGCTTAGATTATGGTGTTGGCAGTGCAGATGGACAGAAGGAGCCAGGAGAGGGAGAAAGGGAGGAAGGGAGGGAAGTGGGGAGAGAGAGAGAGAGAAAGAGAGAGGGATTGATTCAGTAGGGTTTGATGGTGGATTGAATTAAGGTATATATCTAGAGGAAAAAAGAAATCAAGATCTTCATGTTTCTGACTATTGCATTTAGATATTAGGTGGTGCAATTCACCTCGACAGACTATAGGAGGAGGAGAAACAGGTTTGAGATAGTAGGTGTGAAGATGGCAGTTTAATTTTGGGTACGATAAGTGTTGTTAACACAGGGTCCTGTGAGCATTGGAGGGTTCTTGTCTCATGCACCCAAAGAATGAAGTATGCAGATAATGGAGGGTGAGAATCCAGTCACAGATTTATTAGAAGAAGCAAAGAAAGCTCCAACAGTATGAGAGGGATCCCAAAGAAGGCAGCATTGTTGGCTCTATGTCTAGTGCTTTTTGTACTGTTTGGATGAAGAACTAACCTTTTTTTATTTTTTTAAAGATTTTTTGTAGTTGTAGATGGGCAGAATGCCTTTATTTTATTTATTTTAATGCAGTGCTAAGGATTGAACCCAGTGTCTCACATGGGCTAGATAAGCACTCTGCCACTGAGCTACAGTCCCAGCCCCAAGGAATTAACCTTTATTGTCTTGTACATGTTACTTAAAACAAAATAATTACTTGGGTTCAAATCAACTCTTTGGGGTTGACTAATGTTAGGGGAGTCAAGGCCTTCCAGTATCTGTGCTTTTGCCTGCAGTTTTAATCTGGGGTGGTAGGCCTGCCTTAGTGAGTGTCATTTGGGAGACAGTCAAATGGGCGTGCCTAATAGATATTGAATAGACTTGCCTCATGCACAGAAAAGAGATTCAGGATGTTCAGGATGGAGATAAAGATGATGATAGTGTCATTAATGTGTAGCTAGCATTTGAAGCTCGTGTGGGTGTCATTCTGTTTTTACTGCTATAACAGAATATCTGAGAATGGGTAATTCATAAAAGCAGATATTCATTTCTCACAGTTTGGAAAGTCAAAAAGTCTAATATCAAGGAGTCAGCTTCTTATGGGGACCATCTTATCTCATGGCAGAAGGTGAGATAGTAAGAGATTGAGAGATGAGGGGAAGGAAGGGTGCTGAACTTGTTTCTTTTTAAGGAACCCATTTCTGTGATAATGGTCTTAATCTATTCATGAGAGCAGAGCCCTTGTGACCTGAATACTTCTTAAAGATCCCACCTCCCAGCACCTCTTTGGAGATCAAGTTTCTAATACATGAACTTTGGAGGTGTTATTCAAACTATAGCAGTGAACAATTGTATTCCTGTTGCGAAATTGTGTACATTGATAACTAACTGATAGGGGAAAAAGTGCCTCTGATATGGGAAAGGTTCAGACAAAGGAATAGGAGGAAAAGATAAGAGGATGAATATAAAAAAAGCTGAGGGAAAAGAAGTTCTCAGAAAGAAAATGGTCAATAGTGTCCAATACTGCTGAGACATAGCAACTAAAAATCTTCCACTGTGTTTATTAATAACATGGACATCTTTAGGGACCTTGGAAAGATCAATTGCACTGTGAAGGAGTGTGTGGGTTTGGTAGGGAGGACAAAAGTCATATTTCAGGATATTACAGGGTAAGTTGCAAGTAAGAAAGTGAAATATCAAGTTATAGAACCAAATGTTAGTTGTTCCCATGGAAACAAGATTCAAGGATTGGGGATTGGTGTGAAAGAGAAATTGGATGTCCTAGGATGACTATTAATTAGTATAACAGAATGGCACCTAGGAGTTAATGGCATAAGGATGTAGCAAGAGGTAATAAGAGGATAGAGGAAGCAGGAAGAAGGCCAAGAAGTTGTAGAGAATTTCAATATACATGTGGTTCATTGATTAAATTGGAGTCAGACCAAAAATCAATCAGTGAATACTCTGTGCTCTGAAAGTATCTCACTGTCCTAATTTAACTTCAGTAAAACAATCTGGGTATCTCCAAAAACAGTGATTGCAGTGTGGCTGGTGTTGCCATAGGGCTGCAGTGGCTTGATCTAGTTTTTGTTCTTCTGAATCCTCCCAGAGATCAAAATCCACACTATGAACATCTGTGTCCTGGACACAGACCTTTACATCACCCCTTGGGTCAGGGAGCCAAGTTATCCCCAAGGACATCAGCAGTCTCCTGTATTAAAAACTTGTGTAAGCCTGGCAAGATTCTTGGGACTTCTTTTCTTACAAAGAAGCCTGAGATTTTCTCTTTTCTAGAGTTCCTGTGCAGTGTTCTCTGCCCAAAGCTGAAAGCACAGATTGCCTTAAACAGATACCAGGAAGTAGAACAATGTATTATCTATAAAGATGAGCTTTGGAGTTAATTCTGAATATGAATCTTAACTGTACCACTTAAAAAAGTAAAAAAAAAAAACACACCCCTAGACTGATACATAAAAGGCAAAGATTGATAAGCTGAGCTTCATTAAAATGAATATTTAATATAGTCATGATATGGTTGCATTTAGAATTACCATTTTATTATTTGTCTACTATCAGCCTTCTCTGTTATTGGAGCCTCTATTCTTTCTTTCTGGCCTTATTTTGGATTATTTGAGTATTTTCAAATTCCATTTTTCTTTGCTATTGTTTTTTTTAAGCTTTATCTCTTTGTATTTTTAATGGTTTCCCAGAGATTACAATGTACATCCTTAACTTCTCTCTTAGAATTAATACTGGACAACTTCATGAAAAATGTAGATCTTTGAAACCACATCCACCATCCTTTGTGTTAGAGTTGTCATGAGTATTACATCTACATACATTATAAACCCCACAAGACAGGGTTATTCTTTTTGCTTTAAGTAGTCACAAGTATTTCAAATGAATTAAAAGTATAGACATTTATATCTACCTTGCTATATACCAGCTTTGAGGAAGATGCAATGGCTAGAGAGAAAAGGAGCTGGCAATGGAGACCTAGAAGAAACAACTAGAAGTGTAGGAGGAAAACCAGGAGAATGTGGTTTAAGGGAAGTCAGGAGAGGTGAATGCTTTAAGAAGGAGGGAATGGTGAGCAGTGTCTAAAAGTATTTAAAAGTCAAATAAGAGGAATGAAATAATGCTGGATTTAGTTACACAGAGGTAATTGATAATGGTAAGCACTGATTTGGTAGCATGAGATGGATGCAAGTCAAATTGGAGTGAGGTGAGTGAGCAGTGGGGGAGAGAAAGTAGAATCAGGGAAGATAGACAACTGGAGAAATTGTAAAGAAGGGAAGCAGAGAAATTAATGGCTGGAGGGGGATGTCAAGTGTAGGGGTCAAGTGAAGGTTTTAGTTGTTTTAATTCGGCAGTCTGAGAAAGTATAAAGGTTAGTAGGAAGAATCCAGTGGAAAAGATGAGGTTAAATATACATGATGGAAAAGGTATCGTTGCTCATATATGTTTCTTTTGAAGCTGAAGAGAGGACACAAAGCACATGAGAAAGGCTAGCTCTGAATGATGAGAGAATGTGCACAAAAACGGGTTGGTATATTGGCTGTCAGGAGATGTGGAAGTTGATATAAGATAGCTTTTTTTCTCTGCCTGAAAAGTAGGAATTGATATTTTCCTAATTTGTTAGGTAAGGGGAGAAGAGGATATTGGAAGTTGTAGGAGAAAAGACAAGGTTTGAAATAGTTGTGAATAGAGTATGAGTTGACCAGGGAGATGGAATAACCTCTCAGACCACATAAAAGGTGATTTAAGTTATTAGGAGACACATTGTGCCTTGGCTTTAGCTTTAGAAGTAGCAGGTGTTTGATTATTGGTTACAAAAATCAATACAAATTTTAAGTGGTTTGTATACTTACAATGACAATATGGTGTAACAGGTACTATGGGCCTAGAGTCACATTGCTTGTGTTTGAATCCCAGCATTACCATCTTTTGACCTTGGAAAAGTTATTTAAACCCTGAATAACTTATTTTTCCTTCTCTGTGAAATAAGGTCTATAATACTATTCCTGGCCTTATAGAGTTGCTATGGGAATTAAAGTTAGTTAATAAGTGTAGAGCCCTTAGCCTTGTACATAGTAAGCACTCAATAACTCAGTAATTGGTAGTTACTATTGTTTGCTGATCAGCTGATTTTCATTTTATGTTCTGGTCTATGAGGGATACTAAATTATAGTCAAAAGGTGCTATTGAGTGGCTTGAAATCAGTATATGGAATTAGTTGGATAATTAAACTCCCTTGTGTTCTCAAAAACTATGATAATCTGATGTGTCCATCTTGACTATACCTAGTGCTCCTGTTATTCATATTTGTGGGTCAGAACCCTTAGGAAGGCTTTGTGGAATACTGCATGTAAATGACTACTTAATCATTGACTGATGTGATGAATTTGGATAGAGATAAGTTGACATATATCTGAGGGCAGATGGAAGACAGAATGTCTACATAATTTCATCTGATGATAGCCAAAGTCATGAAATTGAATCATCAAAATTAAATCAGAGAATTAGAGAATCTTGTATTTGGAAGGGTCCTTTAAGGCCATCTGGTCCAACCTTCTACCCAGCATTGGAATCCTCCCTGCAGCATCTGTAAGAGAGAATATCAGGCCAGTTGGGAAAGAGATTATAGCAAATGATGTAAAGCCAAATGGCATTTCAAACAAAATGTAGATGTTAAGGCTCTGGGTGCTTTGGTTTTAAACCAGGTCCAGAGAAGACACAACAGGACGAGTTCACGTTGTGAATCTGTTTCTTTTCAGATATAGAAGGCAAAGGGAGAAGCCTCATTTGTTATTTCTGTTGCTAACTTTTGCTTGCTAACTGACAATGGTATTATACTTTAAATCCATTTACCCATCCATGAATAGGAAATGCCATGTTTCTGTCTTGCATATGTATTTCCAAAAAGTGAATTTATTAAAGAGACATCATAAATCAGAGATGTGCAAATGTAAGCAGACTGAAAATTCTTATATATATATACAGACAAAGTGACTTTGGGTTTGAAGCCAAGAGGCCTACATGGGTAATTTAGTCTTAGGATGAGCTTTTTGCTTCTTTCAGGATAGAAAATATTTGTGACTTCTTGGTTGACTAGGTTAGGGCTGATTTTATGTAGAAGTGTGTGCTATCAGATGTATTGGAGAGGTCCAGAACCATTATCTCCCTTCTTCTTCCTGATCTCTTTCATTTGCTATCAGATTCCTGAAGCCTGCTATTAGAACTTTAGCTTTTTGGCTTATGGTATTGATATCTATGAAAATCATAATGCCCCTGGGAAATGTACTACAATGATTGGGTATCAGTCAATTACCCCTTAGCAGGAATGAGGAAGATTGTTAAAGTTGAAATAGGAGCAAAAGAGAAAAAGAAGGTAGACAGTGAATCCCTAGGGAGGTGACAATATTGGAGACCTTGAAAGAAAATTTTGCATAATTCACAATCTACCCTATGGCCAGCCTTGAGCCAGGTATAAAGCAGCAAAGCATAGTTCCACTTATGCCTTTGGTCCCTTATTTCCACCACATTCCCATTCCTACTCCCCAGCTATTTTGAAATTATAAGTTGAATGAGCTCTGTTTTAGATTTTATTTTTATTTTTAAAAGAATATTTAATTATTTTACCTTTCCAAAAATTATTTTTCCTTAATGTAAGAAAATGTTCAGTCTAGGCTTGTAGTTATGCAAGTTGGTCTGAGGGAACCACTCACTTTCATCAATCTTCAACCACCCTGATTTATACAAGGGTGCAAAAGATACAAAGATGTGAATTTGGATGCTTTAAATATTAGGCAGTCTTAAAAGTTCATAGCAATAGCAGGAGAATACCTGGAGAGTGGGAGACACAATTAGGTTTATATTTTGATTTTTACTTTGAAAGGTTAGGTTTCTACCTACATGAAAAGATGATATAGATCAAAGTAAACCTGACACTAAGAATGCAGAGAGGGCAAAGACTGGGTCTGATTCTTGTTATTGGGGTTTACTAGTATAGTGTTCTTGTAGGCTTTTAGACTCCCCATGCTAATGACAAAGAATGAGAAACAGAGGGGAGAATGAGCCCCAGAATGAATGATCCATTCCAAACTATTCCGACAGTGAGAATTACTTCCTTTCAACTTACGTCCTTAAATCTGTAAGACACCCTATTAATCCATATGCAAAACATCTTGGCACTAGGATAAATCCATCTAAAATTTAATTTTTACATTTTTGACTTTGTATTTTGACATTTTTTCAGAGTTAACAGAGAAAATGCAAAAATAGTACAGTGTTCCTCCCTTTTTCTGTGGTTTGGATTTCTGTGATTTTAGTTACCAATGGTCAACCATGGTCCAAAAAGATTAAATGGAAAATTTCAGAAATAAACCATTTATATACAGTGCACTGTTCTGAGTAGCATGATGAACTGTCATGCCCTCTTGGTCCATCCCACACAGGACATGAATCATCTTTGTCCCCTGTGTCCAAACTTTGGGAAGTTTCTTTCCCTTTAGGCACTAAGGAGTTATCTCAGTTATCAGATCAACTGTAGTGGTAGGTCATGCTTGTGTTCACATCATCCCTATTTTACTTAATCATGGCCTCAAAGTATAAGGGTAGTAATGCAAAAGAGGCACAAGGCACAGGACAGATTAACTGTGGTACTATGTGGCAAGGCTGCATGATATATAGGAAAAAACCCCAGCATATATAGGGTTGGTTGCCATCTGTAGTTTCAGGCATCCATTGGTGTGTGTGTATGTGTGTTGGGGGGTCTTGGAGCATATGCCCCACAGATAAAGGGGTATTTTTGTACAAACAATCCCCATATTCCAGATGCCCATATACCTCAAATGTTCATATTTTACTACCTTTGTAGTACATCTATATAAGTAGTTATGAATATTCTCTATCTTCATAATATGTATGTATGGGTATATGCATGTGGATTTTTCCCTATTCTTGTCAATTCTATTTATTTATTTTTTGACTATGTGAAGCAGTATCGTGGTTCCAAAAGTCAGAATGATACAAAAAAGTATACTTAGATCAGTGATATCCTTGACCTATCTCTTCTTCTTTGTTCCCTTCTCTCCACCCTTTCTACCCCAACCCCATTTGCCAATCACATTATTTTACATTTTATCCTTATCATTTCTTTTTGCACAAATTAGCATATTTATGCATATTTTCTTATTCCATGGACATAGAAGATAGATTGAAAATTTACTTCTTATTTCCACCAGAAAAAAAGGAGACTTTAAGAAAGTACAATCAATTAGTCCCCATCTCCTGTTCCCAGGCCTACTTCATATTATTATCTCATTTTAAACTTCACTTCCTTCTGTAGGGATTCCTAAACTTGTTTTCAAGAGCCAGACAAATCCTCTTAAACTGTGCTCCCAAATCTTTCCCAAATTCCACCTTATTAACATTAAGTCACACATATAATTATTTTTAAAAAAAAAAGAAAGAAAATTTAATTCTAATTCTCTAAGTTAAAAGACTTGGATACTCTCTTAAGTAAATCCTCTTCCTGAGTTTCAGTAGTCCCTCTCTTCCTGGTTACCTTCGGGGCTTGAACACATGGGCATGTTCTAATCTACTTATTACAGAGAGCTCAGGCAGCAATGTAGCTTTCCATCTTTAAAAATTTTTTTTTATTCACTTAATTTTGATCCATTGAATACAAATGGAGTACAGCTATTGTTTCTCTAGTAGTACACAAAGTAGAGTAAAAATTTTATTTTAGTTGTAGATGGAGACGATATCTTTGTTTTATTTATTTATTTTCATGTGGTGCTGAGGATCCAACCCAGTGCCTCACACATGCTACACAAGCACTCTCCCACTGAGCCACAATCCCAACCCTGTAGCTTTCCATCTTGGCCTCACTTAGGGCTAAAACTTTTGGTATAGATGTACAAAAGGCAGACAGAGGCAGAATTGTCTGAATTATAAGAACTAAGCAGAATAAAAAATAAAAATCCAACTCTAACTTCATTTGTAAAGAGAGATGAAATTATATAAGGCAAATAAAATAAGTCATAAGAAATGAAACAGTTTTAGACACATGTCAATTTTCTTCTATTGAAATAAATCAGTTATTTTAGCAGTGGAAACACTTATTTCAATATTAGAAAAATAATGCTATTTGTTTTCAGCATAAAATAACCCTCTGGTGGAATAGACACATTGATTTTTTTTAAATGGATTTCAAATAAATCCAATGTCTTCATAATGAAAACTTACAACATTCACCAGAATATAATAGTTACATAAGCCAGTGGCTTCCCAAGGAAAGAGAAAATTGCATTCCCTTCCTTTCATTGGTTTTTGTTAAATACAATTTGTCCATTCCGTTTGACTGGCCAATTTGATTGCAGTGTTCTAAAACTCAGCTAGGTGCAATATAGATAGATCCACAGGCTTGACTTAGGAAAACCTAGCCCATACAGCACAATAATTGGATCCACACATTAATTAGATCCAGAGATAAACCTCAGTTTATTGTCACTGGGTTTCTGGGCTGAAGGAATCTAGAAACAGGGTGCTTTGATATTCTGATTGTCTATGATATTTGGTACCAGAGAGCAAGTATGAGAAAGCAGAACAGCTGGGCAACAACTATAATCAAATGCAAATACCTTGGAGTCTCCACAACAAAATAGCAAAGACAGCAGAATGATGCCTGTTTTGATCAATAATAGCCAGTCTCCCTCTCCTGGAAATTTTCACACACCATAATCACTATTAAAGCTGTTTCCTTTTTGCCAAATTGACACATTCAGTGTATAGGTATGTTACCTGACAATATGCAGGCTCCTGATAAAGTATTAATCATGCAGCTAAATGACCTGAGTCCCCAACCAAATAATGCAAAATAACATCATCTCCTTAAAATTAATTCATAGAAAGAAGCTTTAAAAAGAGATGTTGGGAAGAAAGTAGTTTAGGCTGCTGCAGTGAGACCCTATTATAACAGGTTCACACTGCAACAGTATAAAATAAACATAATGCTGTTGGTGGTAGAAATATTCCTGGGAGCTAACAGGTACCTGAGCATGCATCAAATTCTGTAGCTAGTAGTTGAATCCATTCCTTTCTTTCTACTCCCACTTTAATCCATTTACCTAGTAAATGTCTACTGAGTACCTACTGTGTGCCAACTGGTTGCATTATTTACTAGATAAGACCTGTTTGACTACCATGCCTCTTCTGATGCATTCTAGACATGGCTACTAGATCAATTTTGTCAAAACACACAGTGATCATTTCATGAAATTTAGACAACTCATTGCTCAAAAACATTTCTTGACACACTCTGTTGCCTACCAATGTTGGATAGATGTTGGATTAGAATCCAACATCTATTCTTGACATTTAGATCTCTGCAAAATATGTCTCTCCAGATTGAGCTTCCACATTTCCCCCACTAGACTGTAAACATCTTGGCTGCAGTTTAGTTCATTGCAACGAACATTTATTGAGTATTTATTATGACTAGTGACTGTGCTAGGTGTGGGGATAACATGGTGAATAAGACAGGAAGAATTCTTGTTATAGTGGAAGAAGCTGACACAAGAAACTAATACTTTCAATATAATGTGGTTTAAGTGCAATAACAAGACTTCGCACAGGGCACTAAGCAAGCATAGAGAAAATGCTTGTAACTCAGACTAAGAGTTGAAGAAGGGCTTCTTTGAGAGTTATAGGCTCCACACCTTATTCATCTTTGTATTTTCAGACCGTTGTTTTTTTGTTCCTTTCCTCTTTGCCCAGAATGTTCTCTCTTTCATCAGCATTTTGCCTTTCAGAGGTCCAGATCAAATGCCACCTTCCCCACGAGAGCTCTCCTGATTTCCAAAACCAGTAAACAACCAGGAAATGAAATTATCCTCTACAACATAAAATAACTACAATCAGTTCAAGATGGATGATGTCAGCCATCTGTAGAAGTAATTGAAGAGACACTAGTGTGCCCATTTCTCTCAAATGCAGCTCTCCATCCTGAGACCTTGATCTGTATATTCAACTGCCAACTTGGCATTTCCATTTGGATCTCACACAAGCCACTGAAATGCAACAGGTTCCAAAAAGAATTCGTTATCTTTTCCTTTCCACTAGTCTGATTCTGTTCCAGCATTTCCCATATCAGTGAATAGTACCGCCATCCATTCTGTTGCTCAAGGCAGATATATGGCAGTCATGGTTGACTCACTCCCTACCCTGTATTCACTCAGTTTCCCAGTTTTATTGATTCTACCTCTTAAATATTTTTATCTGTACCCACAGTTATTACCCACTGTCACCTCCTGCCTGGAACACTGCAAAAGCCTCCTGTTTGGTTTCCCTACTTCCAGTCTTGTTTTCTTCCAAATACCACTCCAGTCTGTAGTCAGAGTGATTAAAAAATGAAATATTGATTAGGTTAGGTTCTTCCTTTTAACACTTTAACAAATTGTGGTTTCCTTTAGAGCAAATTCCAAAATCAGGCAATGGCTTACAAGCCTTTTCAAGTTTAGCTTCATCTCTTCATTCTCTCGTCACTCTCTGCATTGGTCATGTGTTGAACTTCTTTTAGTTCACAGTGAATAGTTTCTTACCTCATGTCCTTCAGTCATGTTGTTTCCCTTGCCTAGAACACTCTTTCCTTGGATCTTTATGTGGCTGATTCTGATTTCTCCTCTGGATCTCACTGTTTCAGCAAGGTTTTTTGATAATTCAAAGGAGGTTGCCTTATTACTGTATTGGAACTGCTCTAATAAAATACTGTATGACCAATTGATTATTTTAAAAAACAAAACAAATTTCTTTTTCACAGTTCTGGAGGCTGGGAAGGCCAAAGAAAGGAGTCAGCTGATTTGGTGTCTGCTATGTGTTCATTCCTCATAGACAGTGTCTTCTTACTGTGTCCTCAAAAGATGAAAGGTGCAAGGGATCTCTCTGGGGCATTTATATAAAATAAAAGCAATAATCTCATTTTGGGGCTCTGTTCTCATGATCTGATAACCTCCTAAAGGCCCACCTCCTATCTATGACAGGCTTGTCTTGCTGTTTTATTTATGAGAGAGACTAAGATGTTGTTTAAATTTTATAACAACAAAAAAGAAAAATTAAAAATTCCACATTCTGGTTTATGTATCATTCTGGGTAAAATAAGTCATCTGCATCTTGTCTCTCCTAATTATACAAATTGTCAAACTGAAAATGATGCTTCCTTTCTTATCACTCGTTTGGTACTTAGCTCATAACATGTCTGCCCTTTTTTCATACTTTAAATTTACTGTATGTGTCATCTCTTTTAGCAAGCAGGGACATGGTGCCTTGCTCATATATATATAAATAGAATGTTTATGTGCTCAGTAAGTATTTGTTTGCTGTATTACAGCACATGAAATAATTACAAAGGATATATCTAATCATGTTGATTATACTTCTTAAATTTCTATTCAGTGTTTTCTTGCCTTTCTAACACCATTGCCACTGACTTCAGGCTTCATAGTTATTTCCCCAGGTTACTCCAACAGCTTCTTGCTTGATACATATCTGCTCTCACACTGTATTCTCCTCCCCAAGGTCAGTGTGCTTAAAACAATTCTACAAATTCCTATTTTCTCCAGAATAATAAGTCCACGCATTAGAATAGCTTCTAAGATTCTTCATGATCTGGCCCCTTCTTCCCTATCAAGTTCTTCTCTCCCTCCTCTGCCCCCTTTTCCTGTTCTTCAGTCATACTATTGGCATCAGCTGTGGCCAGTATTCCTCCCCATCCCATCTTACAACCCAGCTTATCAGCCTGCAAACATCCTAGCCAGCCATTGGGCTGATCGTTGCTAAATTCCACTACTTAAGAATAGCTCCCCCGCCATTTTCTCTCTCTCCCCAGCCCTGAGAGTGGACCCTCTGGTCATCAGCCTCCTTCTCCCTTTTCTCTTTCTCTCTCACTCTCTCTCACTCACTCTTACTCTCACTCTCACTCACACTCTCACTTTCTCTCTCTCTCTCTCTCTCTCTCTCTCTGGCTCTTTCTCTCTCACCCTCTCTCACCCTATGGGCAGACACTCTGCCTGTCCACTTAATAAAATCTCTTGCACGAGTTCCCATGTCTGGAGCAGTTTTTCTGGGTGCTTTCAATACTAATTTATGTGCTATTTCTTTAACATAAGGATCTTTCATAACCCACTTCTTTGCACCATCAGCTGGGTCTGTCTGGAATAAATGTCCCCCTACATATAATTTCTGTATATATTTTAAGACATAGTTCTAGACATTATTCATCTGGAAAGCCTTTCCTGGACCTTCCTCACCTCATCCACCTGCATAATCCTCTCACATTCTTAGCATCTGCTGCTAACTTTTTTCATAGTACTTACTACATCTACCCACCTGTCTATTCACATCCCCTCTCCTTCTAATAAATGAAACCAAACTGTGAATTCTTCATGGTTATGGACCACATCTGTCCTGCTTACAGTCATGTCTCTAAGACATAGTCCAATGCCTGGTATACACCAGGTGCTCAGGACACATGTAATGAACGAATGTTCTAGAAATGCTGGTGCTCTAGGCAAGGGATGATCAACTCCCAGGAATTCAATTAGAGCATATTAAAATGTATGCTATTGGAACAATGAATAAGCAACCTTGATAGGCTCAAGAGTCAATTGTAGGATACATCTTCAAATAAATCAGAAAATTTTATTCCCTGCCCTCCCAACACAGTGGAAAGGTGAGAGGAGAAAGATGAATTTTATATTTCTAGTGATGTAAAAATAACAACTGCAGCCACAACAACAATAGTAATTATTTATTAGCAGCTTACTTTTGGCTCAGGTACTATAATACATAACATATGTGGATTATCTCATTTAAAATGCACAGTAATTCTGTGAATTACTGTTCACAGAATAGTAAGTAGGCACTATTATTTTTCACAGTTTACATATAAGAACACTGAAGCTCAAGGTTAGGTTAAATATTGTGTCCTATAGGCTACAGAGCTAGTAAATGCAGAGGTTTGATTCAATACAATTTCTGTCCAACTTAAAACCCCAGGCTCTAAATTGCTTGCCCTATATTGTCCAGAAAAGGGTTAAACTTCAAAACACAAAAACTGACATACAGACTTGCACAGATGCGTACATAGCACCACTGAGGATATCTAAGAAGAATCCAGAACACAAATTCCTCAACCAGTTTCCTCCTGCTACTTCCTTTAAATGTGAATGAAAGAAGTCTCTAAGGAGACAAACTAGATGTGCAGTTTCTCTTCTAACACTTGAGACATTGAAAATTTGCTGAAAAATTTCCATTTGGGTTGCCTTCATATATATATATATATACACACATATATATATATATATATACACATATATATATATATATATATATACACATATATATACACATATATATATATATATATATATATTACTAGTATCAATTGCAAACTCCTGTGGCAAATCATGGAGGGTAATCTCTGGCTACAGAGATAGAGGAACTTGCCAGAGTGTTCCTGGGTGTCAGGTTCCAAACATGGATCAGAGGAGCAGGCACAAGGAAGAGAAGTTCTGAGTATTAAAGCTATTTCTTCAAAGTGGGTGTTCTCTTGGCTATCCCTCAAATCTTGGCTTAAAAATCTGATGGGGAAACTGCAGTCAAATGTCTCTTCTCCTCTTCTCTCTCTTTCATTTTCACTATCAACTATCTAGGTCAGGGTAAGATGGGGCACTGTTGTGTGTGAGGGTGTGCCTATTTTTGTTCTCTCTTAACCATTCAAATCATACATCCTCCTTCATATTCAACTCCCATCTTCCTTGACTGTTTTAATTTTCCACCTTTCTTTATGATTTCTCACTTTTGTATGTCAGTAATATACCAGAGATTAGGTATTTATGCCATTGCTTGAGCTACAGGATTTATTGTAGTGAAATGCATTTGGATGTAGGGAGGTTTGTGAGATGACTGTAGTTATCCAGTGAAGTGACCAGAATTCAGAACAAAGATTTGATTCTGGAAAAGGAGAGGGAGAAGAGCTACAAAAGGTATTTTCTGGAAATCTTGCCACCAACTTCTATACAGTTGATGTTTTATATGCTATCACTATATAAAAATAAGATGACCTTAATTGAGAATAGTTGCTATTCAGATTACTAAGGAGGGAATCTACATGCATGTAAAATCCTGCTGTAACAGATGATGGCAAACATCTTGTTGTCAGGCACCAGTATTAGTGAGTCTAGGGGCCCTCAGCTGCTGGTTGGCTATCTTTGTGATTGTCTCTCTATAGAGATGGTATTTTAATAGTATTTATTGTAACAAAATTTGCCCTGAAGCAATCAAAATGTATCTGATGTTCCCAGGTTTGTGCTTTATAGTCTGTGCCTTCATTATGATCATCCATTTATTAATGTGCTACAGAGGAAAGACTCACTAACAGAAGAAAATGGCAAAAAAAGGTTGTGACATTGGGTAATCAGACTTTTAATGGAGATGAGAAAACATCAAATTTCTTCCTTTCATTTGTCAGAGATGAATTCATTTTCAAATATATACTGCTCAACTCATAGGTACTGAAATATTGGTTTTCTTGCAGGCCATTTGAGTGCTAATTGCATTTAAACATTGGGTATGAAATCATTTAACCTGAACCATATTCATAGACAATGTACAAACATTTCCTCTCAAAAAAAAAGTAAGAAGAAAAATATGCCTAATGATTTTTTTAATGTATTAGAGACTGGTGACTGAAAACAAGAATCATAACCAGAAAGATAAATCTAAAGAAATGGAAAGAAGATAGAATTAAAACTTAAATAGCTGAATTATTGGATTCAGAAGTTCCTACTTCAGAAAGATACATTCAGCTACCAAATGCTAATAATTATATATTTGCCTGCTCATGGTTCTGTGGCTACTTATGACCGGTCATCATTCATATGTAGACAGAAGCCAGATTCTAGCTTTGCCCTCTTGGCTGTCTTAAGCGAATTACTGGCAAAGTATGAATGCAGAGACTGCAAATGACTGGAAGAGGAGATGACTGGGGAATGATAACAAGTCAAGCGAGGGTAAGATAATCATAAGAAAAAAGAAGAGGAAACATGGCAGCATTTCTTATTCTTTTAAAAATGTCTCCACAGGCCTGGACTTTATCCCCAGGCTCAAATTAAGAGACACAATGAATATGTATCAAAAAGACTAAAATGTGCAAGCGTATTGATCCAGAAATTCCACTTTAGGAATTTATCTCAAGTAAATCAATAAGGATATGGGAAAAACAGAGCTGAAATGAAGTTCATTGCAGCATGATTTGTTATAGCAAAACTTTTGGCAACAAAAGTATAAAAGAAGAATTGATTAAATAAATTGTGGCATACCCATAAAATGGAATATTATGCAGTCATTAAAATTATGATGCAGTCTACTTTTACCAGTATAAATTATCATCATAATTGTTAACGGAGAAAAACAAATTATGAAACTATCCACAGTGGTATTCCTTAATGCTATACATCAGAAAAATCCCTGAAAGACATAATAAGGCATTACCAGTAATCATCTCTAAATAATTTTTATTATGGTTGCTCTTTATCTACCTCCCCACTCCCTGCTTTCTCATTTCTTGTTTCTATGTTGAGATATATCTGTCATGAATATGCATGGTTATGATGACAGAAAATGAATAAAACAAACTTTTTAAATAGTGGTATACTTGTCAAGACAACATTTATTCCCCAAACTTGGAATATCCCTTTGTATGACTATTCGCAAGTTACCTATCTCCCTTGGGCTTCAGTTTACTCATTTGTGATATGGAATGAAAGGACATTTTTCATAAAATTGTTGAGAGACTCAAATAAGACCAAGTGTGTAGAAGTGCCAGGCACAGTGCTCAGAATATTGATGAGTTATGTAAACACTGTATTTGCATCTGAATGACAAATTTATAATCCATATTTCACATGGGAATTGATAGAGAGGAAGATATGTAGATTATATCATTTTGATAGTCAAGGAAATCTGCTCTTCAAACATAAACAAGGTATATTCCAACATGGAATATACTGGGGCCACTCTTCCTTTCACTTGTCTGGAGGATTAGTGGTATGGAAAAGTTAATTCAGGTACTAACCTCCAGCAGGAGACACCAGAGTCCATGACCTCCTGCACATGAGTGCAATGACAGGGTAGTACAGCAAAATGTGGTTTGCTCATTCCTTGTTAAAATGGAAAATTTCAACTAAAAATAATTTTCATAAATACTACCATTAGAGTTTGGAATACAGCCCAGTGGTAGAACACTTGCCTAGCATGCAGGAGGCCTTGAGTTTGATCCCCATACTGCATAAAAACCCCAAAGACAAAAAACCAGAACTACGTTAGCAAAACCCAAGAGTTTTAAGTCAACAGATGTCTAAAAGGAAATTTATTTTCTAAAGTGTAACTGGGACAATGTAACTCGCCAAATTGCTATATATTCAGTTTCCAAGATACTGATATTGGCAAGTTCTATATTGTTCTCTATTAGTATTTGGGAGAAACTCCAAAGAATGAGGAACAAATGGCACTTCTGAGCTGGGGCAGAGTAGTTTACTCAGTCATTTAACAAATATTTATAAAGCATATACTGTGTGGAATGCTTTGTGGTAGGTACTAATGGTAATGGAATTAGGACCCCTGCCCTTAAGGAATTTTGCATGGTAAAGGTGAATTAAGGAAATCAGCTATCAAATCTCAATTCCATTTCGTTTTCTCTTAAGAGGGACTAGCATATGCTGTGGAGCAATTCAGTGTCTTAGTTTGTAATTTTTAAAAATATGGAAAACAGTCTGTTTCTTGATGACTAAATATATGAATAATTTGAAATTGTTTCAAGATTTTGTTGGAAAAAGCCCTTTTTGGAAAATGCTGGGATGTTTTTCAGGCAATGTTGTAGAAAGCTATTTTTCTTAATCCTTGTTTTCTTCCTCCAGAGGTCTCAAAAATGAGCAAAAATCCCAAAAAGTCCATTTATCTTCATTTGAAGTTTTCCTTTCCTTTCCTTTCCTTTCCTTTCCTTTCCTTTCCTTTCCTTTCTTTCTTTCAACCTTCAGCCTCTATGTGTATGTTTAAATACCTCACTGTGGAATTGTGGAATTGCAAATATGTAATTTTTTTATTTCTCTTTTCTCCCAAGTTGCTCCCCATCAAATTTCTTTTTCAGAAGGAATTTATAGGTGCATCTTTCAACTGGTTCATCCAGGCAAGCTGTTTGTTGGTTGCATTCTCTCAACTGTTGAGTAATAGTTATTGGATTTGAAAGGGGAGAATTGGCTTGTATCAAATAATGTGGGCAAGATTCTTCTCTCACACGGTTGTGCCAGTGCACCTGAGATCTCACCAGCAATACATTCCTTTCCTCCATATTCTGGCATCTCTTGGCTACCGTTTCCCAAGCTAGGTCTCACAGATTTCATTGATGACTTAGTAAAGAGTTTAAACTTATATTTGGCTAAAACAAAGGTGAAACTCATCTTTTAAAATTTGAAGTAAGAACTAAATTGTAGTTTGCAAAAAATGAAAGCTTAACATTTTATTTCACGTATGTCACGGTCAAATTCTGACTTCTACCTCCCTATCTCCAACAGGTTTTACTCTCCTGCATGGTCACTACACTTAAGCCATACTCTGTATCTGGAACACACCAAACTCATTTCTCTTTAGGCCCTTTGCTCATTCCACTTGTTCCCTTTTTCTGGAATAATCACATATTCTTCCCTAAATTAGTACCCTTGCCTCTTCCCACATCCCATCATCAATTTAACACTTACTTATACTCCAACTCTCAGCTCACACCTCATTTTCTCTGGGAGAACTTTCTTGCCTTTCCAGTTTACCTCTTAAAGATGTTTCCTTGAACTGGAAGAAGGCCAACATAGTTGAAGCATATGGAGTAAGTGACAATTTGGGGTTGGCAATTTAATAGTAGTGTAAGAGCAATAGAAAACCATTAAAGAGTATATCAGGGATCAGATTTGGGTTTCAAAGAGATCAGTGTGTCTACTTTGTGGAAAATCTACACAAATAGGAGAAAAATGGGTTCATAAAAGACCAGTTAAGAAGCCATTTGTAGTAGCCTAGGAAGGAGAAAATGGTGTTTTGGACTTGGATGGTAACAATGGAGATAGATAGAGGTTAGTAAATGCCAGATACAGTAACAAAGTAAAACGATAATGCTTCTTGGAGGATTAGAGTTGGAGAGAGAAGAGATGGTGTCCAACATTATGCCTATGCCTGGTTTGTGCAATTAGATGTATTATAGAATATCAGCTTTTATGGGTATTGTGTCTGTGTGTGGTGGGGGTATGGTACAAAGTTCGTGAGGATGGTAGTAGGATTGTGTGCTGGCTATAGATTTTAGTTTCAAACTGAAGTTTGTAAAGTGCGTAGCAGAACGCTTTATTATACTATTACAGCATCATAATAATTATAGCATACACTTAGTGAACATGATCTTGTGCCAGGCACTGTTCTACGTGCCCCACATATATTAAATCACTTAGACATCAATAAATGATAATGTTTATGATTCCACAATTATCATTATCATTATTGTAATAATATAGTGCCTGTCATTCTGGACAGAGTTAGTTAACACAAGCAATTTCTTTCTAGCCAATTCTTCTTTTTATAGACTCCATGCAGGCAACTAACATATAGCATAGGCACTTTCTTCAGAGAGATTACAATGCAATTAATGAGATTATAGCCAGTTCTATTCTAAACCTGAGACACTTGGCATTTTTCATGTATGTAACACATTTACAAGCCTGTAGATAGAGTGGGTTACTTTAATCGGTGTGTTGATTCCTATTAACTCAATTTCTTTAAATTGTTTAGATCTGACCTTACCCCCAAATTTTCATGGTTATTTACAGCTATATATGCATCCATGTTCCATGGAGGACAAAGAGTTTGATAGGGTTAAAAATGAAATAGCAACTTTTTAGAAAGTCAGCTCAACTAAGAAAACCTATTGACAGCCTTTTTACTTTATTTTTGTAAATGCAATTTTATAAACCAAGGGCAGAAAGCCTCTTAGAGCTTTCCTTTGGCCTATGTAGTGGTAATCTGGGGACCTCATGATGTTTATGTTTAGCTAATTTTAGGAGGAATTCCAAATAACTGGACCAGTCTTCTCTGCTGAAATAGCAAGATATAAAAAGTTTGCAAAAGGATTTTGGAAATTGATACAAATTGGCAGGTTCCATGATAATTGGAACCTTCTTTGGTTTATTTGGGAATAGATATGAATTTGCCTATTAAGATACAGATAAGGCCATTTTGCAGCTTCCCTGGCATAGGGCGACTATCTGGGGCTGACTGAGTCCTCAGAGCTGAGCTCCGGTTTTCCCCGCCACTGCGAGGCATCTCCGGGGATGGTCTGGCCTGGAGAGGAGGGAATCACCAGCTCCAGTGGGGAGTTTGGGCCTTTCGGCGCTATTTTACAGCTTCCCTGGCAGAGAGTGACCACCTGCCACCGACTGAGATCCCAGCGAGGAGCTCAGGCCTGCCTGGGCTCTCAAACCCAGTGTCTCCATCACTGAGCACAGTTTTATGCCCCCACCCCAACTTGTTCTAGTGCCCAGGTCTACACCCTGGCCCAGGGTCTAGCACCTTGCTGTATCTGATTGTCTATCAACACCAGGCTGCCTCTGCCCAGAAGCATTGATCATTCCCAACCTAGAGGAAGTGGGACAGCAGCTTTCGTAGGTCACTGCTTGATCAAGCACCTCTCAAACATCAGGTGAGCTACTGGAAATCTGCAGGGACACTTTAAGTCTTTACAGGGAAATCACAATCCCTCTGATTTGCACTACTAGAGGGGAAGATACACGAGCAACATGAGAAAACATGGGAAGAAAGTGTCCCAAACAAACCTAGATGATACATCAAGAGAACCCAAAGACAGCATGGTAGAAGGAATGACAAAAAGGGAGTTCAGAGTGTTCATAATTAAAATGATCTGAGAAGAGAATGATGTGACCAGAGAGCAGATCCAGGCTATGAATAATCAGCTAATAGAGCAATTGCAGGAAGCAAAAAATCATTTCAATAAAGAGATAGAAGTTCTGAGAAAAAAAACAAAACAAAACCAGAAATCCTTGAAGGAAACAAGGAAATGAAGGAAACAATGAACCAAGTTAAAAACTCAATATAAAGCATAATTAAAAGAATAGATCACGTGGAAGACAGAACCTCAGACAATGAAGACAAAATATTTAATCTTGAAAACAAAGTCGAACAAATAGAGAAGATGGTTAGGAATCATGAATGAAACCTCCAAGAAATACAGGACATCATGAAAAGATCAAATTTAAGAGTTATTGGGATTAAGGAAGGCACAGAGATACAAACCAAGGGAATGAATAATGTGTTCAATGAAATAATATCAGAAAATTTCCCAAATATGACAAATGAGATGGAAAATCAATTACAAGAGGCATAGAGGACATCAAACACACAGAATTACAACATATCCACACCAAGGCACATTATAATGAAAATACCTAACATAAAAAACAAAGATAGAATATTAAAGGCTGTGAGAGAAAAGCATCAGATTACCTACAGGGGGAAACCATTACGGATATCATCAGATTTCTCAGCCCAGACCCTAAAAGCAAGAAGGGCCTGGAACAACATATTTCAAGCTCTGAAAGAAAACGGATGTCAACCAAGTATCTTATACCCAGCAAAACTTACCTTCAGATTTGATGATGAAATAAAATCCTTCCATGATAAACAAAAGCTTAAAGAATTCACAAAGAGAAAGCCTGCCCTACAGAACATTCTCAACAAAATATTTGAAGAGGAGGAAACGAAAAACAACAATCTCAGTCAACATAAGGAGGAATTACCCTAAAGAAAGAGTCAATCAAAGGAGAAACAACGTTAAGCTAAAAACCCCCAAAAAGCTAAAATGGCAGGAAATACAAGTCATATCTCAATAATAACCCTGAATGTAAATGGCCTAAACTCATCAATCAAAAGACATAGACTGGCAGATTGGATTAAAAAGAAAGACCCAACAATATGCTGCCTTCAAGAGACTCATCTCATAGAAAAACATGCCCACAGACTAAAGGTGAAAGGTTGGGAAAAAAAATTCCATGCATGTAGGCTGAGTAAAAAAGCAGGAGTTTCCATCCTCATTTCAGAGAAAGCAGACTTCAAGCCAAAGTTAGTCAGAAGGGATAAAGAAGGACATTTCATACTACTTAAAGGAAGCATAAATCAGCAAGACATAAAAATCATAAATATTTAAGCACCAAACAATGGTGCATCCATGTATGTCAATCAGATCCTTCTCAATTACAGGAATCACATAGACCAAAACACAATAATACTGTGGGACTTTAACACTCCTCTCTCACCGTTGGACAGATCTTCCAAGCAAAAATTAAACAAAGAAACCATAGAACTCAATGACACAATCGCTAATTTGGACTTAACAGACATATATAGAATATTCCATCCATCAAAAAGCGAATACACTGTCTTCTCAGCAGCTCATGATTCCTTCTCTAAAATAGACCATATGTTATGCCACAAAGTTACTCTTAGCAAATACAACAACATAGAGATACTACCTTGTATACTATCAGATCATAATGGAATGAAATTAGATATCAATGATAAATTTAAAAACAGAAACTACTCCAAGACCTGGAGATTAAATAATATGCTATTGAATGATACATGGATAACAGAAGACATTAGGGGGAAATTAAAAGATTCTTAGAGGTCAACGAGAAGAAAGATACAACTTATCAAAATCTCTGGGACACTATGAAAGCAGTGCTAACAGGAAAATTCATTGCATGGAGTGCATTTAATAAAAGAATGAAAAGTCAACAAATCAATGACCTCACATTACAGCTCAAAGCCCTAGAAAAAGAGGAACAGATCATTACCAAAAGTAGCAGAAGACAGGAAATAATCAAAATCAGAGTTGAAATCAATGAAATTGAAACAAAAGAAACAATTCAAGAAATTGACAAAACAAAAAGATGGTTCTTTGAAAAAATAAGCAAAATTGATAAACCCTTAGTCTCACTAACGAAGAGAAGGAGAAACTCCAAATTACTAAAATTCATGATGGAAATGGAAATATTAAAACAGACACAATTGAAATACAAAACATAATAAGAAGCTACTTTGAAAATTTATACTCCAACAAAATAGAAAACCTGGATGATATCAACAGGTTCCTAGAGGCATATGAGCCACCTAAACTGAATCTGGACATACACAACTTAAATAGATCAATTTCAAGCAAGGAAATAGAAGAAGTCATCAAAAGCCTACCAACAAAGCAAAGTCTAGGACCAGATGGATTCATAGCTGAGTTCTACAAGACCTTCAAAGAAGAGCTCATT
>JAJEJO010051878.1:40465-125169 GCA_020662805.1 Glaucomys volans
AATTCACAATAGCTAGATTGTGGAACCAACCTAGATGCCCTTCAATAGATGAATGGCTAAATAAACTGTGGTATATATACACAATGGAATATTACTCAGCCATAAAGAAGAATAAAATTATGGCATTTGTAAGTAAATGGATGATGTTGGAGACTGTTATGGTAAGTGAGATCAGCCAATCCCAAAAATCCAAAGGCCAAATGGTCTCTCTGATAAATGATTGATGATGCCTAATGCGGGGGCAAAGGGTGGCAAGAATGGAGGAAGGATAGATAGCATAGAGGGAAGGGAGGGGTGGGGTTGGAGTGGGGGGGAAGAAAAATAACAGAATGTGTGACAGACATCATTGCCCTGTGTACATGTATAAATGCACAGATGGTGTGAATCTACTTTGTGTACAACCAGAGAAACAATAGCTGTGCTCCATTTGTGGTCAATGAATCAATAAGCAAATAAAAAAATAAATTAAAAGAAAAAATAAAGAAGACAATGGTATTTTATTATAGGAAAGAACATTATTAGCAGATACTGCCCTGCATAGGCAACAGATTGTCTTTCTCTCTTGGCTTTGATTTTAGTTGGAAACAGGCAAAATCAACAACAACAAAACACAGTTGCATTAGAGATGATCTTCAAATAGTCTTGGAGATGGAGAGTATGGAAGTGTAGATTATTACAGAGGTATACTAGTTAGTTTAAGTTGAAAATCTACCAGTGATCCCAGAACTTTGAATTTCATCAAGTGTAATGAAATAGAAAAGAAGACATGACTAATAATGGACAGATTGAAGTACTGAGATTTGGGATGCAATACAGGCCATGGAGCTGAGCTTAGGCTGACTAACCACATTCACCCCCATTTATAAAACAATCAATAAAAATCTCTTCTAATAAGCGATGCCAAAGAAGATACTTGTTGGAATTTGTGTGCAAGGAAGTATCCTAGATTCACAGAGGAGATGATGGTACAGGAAGCTGAGTTACTATAGCTGCCAAAACCCAGGATAAATAGCAACTCACAATTAGACTGTTTACAACATACAGCGACAGAAAAACCTGCTTTATTCTCTTTGTGATGACAGTGGCACCTTGGAGCTATGCACACCACCAAGGAAGAAAGCTGGTGGAGCCCAAGAGGCAGCCTGTGCCCTTGCTCTGAAGTTGATTTGCCCAGTCAGGCAAATGCACATGGGAGGTTTGACTTTGTCGTTCACACTGGTCCAGATGGTGCTGTCCAAAGCCAGAATCTCTGGGCCACCCGAGCAGCATGGAGAAGCTTTCAGCTCCTCCTGAATCAAATCCTGGCTCTTGCATCAGGCAAGTCATGGAAAAGTGCCAAACTTCTCCAGCCAAAAAGCTACTGAATTCTCTTTCTTACTTTCATCCAAGTCTTGACTTGAAATATTAGAGTTGTAAAATATGAGTTAAAGAAAAAAGCATGTTTTTTTTCATTTTAAAGATTATTTCTGATGCTTTGAATCATGACATCACTAGAAATTAAACTTTAAAATAAAGGAACCTCTTCATTTACATTTTTATTCAAACTGCAGTTGATTTAGAAATAAATTCTATGTTAAAAATGCAAAGAATAACTTGTAAATGATTTTATTTAGCTGACAAGCCCATTAGAATTTTATATGGCTTGAAAACTGCTACTGCCTGAGCCCTAACACTGAAACAGAGTTTATAAGTGACCAATATTATACCATAAGGGTTTCAATTTACACCTTTTAGAACTATCTTTGCTTCCTTTTTGATCCCATGTACTTTGTATTATGTTTCGTTCATCATCTCTACCAAATAATAAGCTCCTTTGAGGGTAGGGGCTATGTTTTTTAGTCCATTATGTATCCTCCTAGTCTTGTTCCTCCCAATCCAGTCTAATGCTTTGCAGAGGAAATACTTTGAAATGTTTGCTAAAAGTAGATAAAATTTCATTCCAGTCATTTATTTCGCTCTTTAAGGCCACTGATTTTTTTTTCTTATTCCACTCACAAGCTGAGAGACTTAAGTGTTTTTCTGCAGTGTTGCTCCAAGAGCTTTCTCAGAAACAGAGTCACATAAACCAGATAGAGAAGGGATGGAAAAGAGTTATCAGGTGGTTCAGACTGGTGCCTCATTTTCACTAAGTTCATTGCTACATTGTGTTTTAATTTCCCTGACATCATTTGTGTCTGGACTTATGAGGAAAGACTCATTGTCTTGGTTGGGGAGACAAATTAAATAATAAAATATTTATTATTATTTGAACATCACCATTATGCCAAGGAAATCATACAGGCATTTCTTTAGCCAGATTCAAGTGGCACCTCTTTCAAGAAGACTTCAGTGATTTTTTTCTGGCCTGCATTTATTTCTCTATTCTTTGTTTATAGCACTGCAAAGCATAACTTAGCATTTTATATACTACTGGGATTGTCAGCTCTTGAGAGCAAAACTATCTACTTTTTTCTTTCCCTCAACCTCTCCTAGAATAGGGATAGATTCTATAGTAGCCAAAACTTTATGAATATCACTCTGGAATCTATATTCTCAGCCCTACTATTTCCATCATTCACTAATCCATCTGATTGCTCCATTTGGATGACTCCATATAGTTCCCAAGTCTACATTTCCTTAAAACTAGCTTTTCTTCTTGACTCACTACTTTCTTGAAGCCACCTAGACCTTAAACCTCATGGTAAACTTTGTCCTCTTCCTTCCACTTCTTCCACACCCAATCAAATCTGTACAGTCCTTGCCTCTGAGATTTTTTCCTTCCCATTTCTATCTGTTGTCAACTTCCTAATCTGCCATTTTTCATCTCACACTTGGACTATTGCAGTGGTATCCTAATTGGTTTTTGTCTTAAATCTCAACCTTAATTATATATCCTGAAATTATCTCTTCATCACCAGATATATTTTTCAAAAATTTTCTGATAATATCTTTCTTGCTCAAAATTTTGCTTGTTATTATCCTTCAAGTGGCTTGTCAGTTCCATAAATATAAGCCCAAACTCCTTGTCCTGGCTTCCAAGATCTTCTATTTCTAGCCTTAAACAACTTTTCTAAATATATCTCATGATTCCCCTTTAAGAACCAAATGAATTGAATCAATGTCCCTAAAATATGCTATGTGTATGCCCTTGTTTATACCTTTGCTTCTGCTGCTCATTTTGTTATGAATGTTACTCATCTTCCTTTCTACTGATAGAATTATTATCTGTCCTTTAAGGTGCAACTCCAAAGTTCAGCAAAATGCTTGGCACAATAATGATTTTCTGAAGGAATGTATGAACTCAAGTTCTACTTCACCTAGAAATCATTCCTAATGCTTTAGTCCATAACAACTTTTTTCCCCTTTTAGAGTTTATATTGATAGTATTATCTGTATGAAATAATTTGACAATTGGTAAATTTTCTTTTGAATTTGTCTTTTTACCCAGTTGTATTCCAAACTTCTTTTGGGTAATTGCTCTTATATTTTGCATCTCTCAGTGCAGGACTGCACACGTTGTCAGTTGACAATACACATGTATAGATTACTCATGTGTTGCCCAGTAAATCCTTGTTATCAAATTACATATGGAAGGAGGGGTAGTTTTAGTGACTGAGGATTTTTAGTTTTCTTACCTCCTGTTGATTGGTTGACCTGTCTCCTGTAGGGTCTCTATAGTTTTGAAAGTAAAAAGTGATTCTAGTTTGAATTTTTTTTCTTAAGCTTTTAATTTTCTGAGCATTTTAAGCTAATAACCTGAGATGACATTATGTGAATATCTTCAAATTATATATGAAAAATATAGCAAAAGTTAAATCTATATTACTGGAAGCAACAATAACAATAATATAACCAATGGACTATATAACATAGTTGACCTTGTATATCAGTCACCTTTAATGACTAAACAATATATTGATTTGCTCATTTGCAAATCAATTGTGACGATGGTATAAATCAAACAAATCAATCATACTGAGTCTATGTACTATGCAAATTGTAAGACAGCACAGCACATCCAATTCTTATGATTATATATCTGAATAAAAAATGAGACATACAGTTCCTAAAATGCTCTTTCTATATGTTGGTAACATCAAGATGAATGGGAGCACCACTGCTCATACATAGCTACAAGACACAACTTCAAGGTGTATATTTACTCTTCAAATTGCAAATAGATACTATTGATTTCAATAAGTACTTTTCTGTTCTATGAACAATTAGAAATATTAGTAATCTCAAGTCAGGAAGTATGATTCCTTAGTAAAAGAGTCTAGTGAGGAGAGAGGAAATAATACAACAAACAAACATATTGGACCAGGTAATTGTCAACACTCATTTCCTGTTGTTTTCATAGATTCCTAAGAAGAATTTAATTGATGCAAAGAACAATAAGAAAGGTATGATGCGGCAGTTTAGGGACTCGAAGTATCCAGCATATGGAGTTCTAGAATTCTTGGTTTATAATACAAATAGATATGCATTTGTGTGTGTGAGTGTGAGTGTGTGTGTGAATATGAGGGTGTTTATGTGTGTGTACAGTTTGAGTGTTTATAAGAAAAAGGAAGGGGGAAAGAATAGAAAGGAGCCAAAGCGCTTTAGTTATCATGCATTTGATTGTAAATAATGAAAATAAAGTTAATGAAAATGAGCATAAGTAAACAAGAGGAATTTATTGTAAGAAACACGGTATCTCAAAAAAAAATAAAACAAAGTAGACAAGGGAAGTTTTGGCCTCATGAAGAGCTGAAAACATTCTCTGAAAAACTGGAGAAATTGGACAGCTTCTTTCTCTTACTCCTCTCTCTTTCTCTCTCCAACTTTAATTGTAACATAAAATTCAAAATCATAGCCTCTGAATTTCTCTGTTCTCACTTCAATGAAATATGGGAGGCTGAGTCACATTTGTGTATCAGAAGTCCAAATTCCTAGAAGAAGAATCTGGTTGGCACACCCTGTGGTAAATGTTTATCCTCATCTGATCAGCTAGGGCTTAAGACTGGGCCCAGCATAAAAAGGTCAAATGTTTCCACGTCCAATCATCTGTGGCTCAGAGGGAGAAATTGCATCAGTTACATGGAACATACCCAGCACCTGGGTTCTATTCCTTTTGGGAGATAATAGCAAATGGGGTCATGGGATTGGTAGACAACCTAAAAATTAAATATTATGGATAAGGACTGGAATAGGTAAGAGAGAAGGGGGGAGGAGAAGAAGCAGACAAAAGGGGGAAATTTAACCATCTTAGTGTTATGTAGTCATTTAGTTCTGATATATTTAATATGCAATTTGGGGCAATGGCTATTTCTCATTGTTTCATTATTTATTGTTACTATTTTGTTTACATTATCTGATAAGACTTTAAAACTTCATATCCTGATGATTTATGTGTAATTATAATTCAATGACAGTTTATTACACACATAATCTAATTGTCCATCCTAAATAAAACATCTAAATGAAAATCTAAATAAGCCTTTTATATATTCATGAACACAATATATAAAATCAAGATGGTTTCTAGAATCCCATATGCAATGCCCTACTTTGGTGAGGCAGAGTTTATCAATTAATGTCCAGTTCCCTTACATTTTCTAAAGTGTCTGTATCCATTAGCTGGAATTAAAATGACATATTTATAAGATTAAATAGTTTTGCATATAGTCTTGTAGCATCTATATTTTACCATGCTCATGTTTGAAAATGCTTACTTTTCCTTCAGGCTCATTACAAGTGTATTTTTAATTAACTAAATTGCTGCATCATCTTTCATTTTTTTAACAATATCCTTGGAGAGGTCACAATAAATTTTGACACTAGGCATTGGATTTTACTAGCTCTATCAGTCTTACGGGGCAGTCCAACAATGTGGCCTCATGTGGGTCAGATGATTGTGATGTGTGGGAACAGAGGGGCTGAGGCTAGCAAAAGTTAGATTTATAGGAGATAATACAACAGATAATAAAAGTATTAGGAAAGAGCATTTTGCATTATAAAGTACATTCAAATGTAAGGATGTATTGAAAAGAGAGAAAATGTGTAAATGAGAATTTTTAAGGCAGGGGTAAGACTGTGGGGATGAGAATGAAGTGGTTGTCCTAAAGCACTCTGCTTTATATATCATAAGCAGTTTGGTGACATGGAAAATTGTGGGATGGAAATTAAGAGACTTAGGTTCTAGTTTAGGGTAAAATGTTTATTGGCTATGTGATTTGGGGCAAGTAATTTATGGTCCTTAGTTTTCTTGTTGGCAAAATGAAAGGGTAGGATGGAATGATCTCTAAGGTACTATTATTAGTCAGCTTTGCATTTCTGTAATGAAATACCCAAGATAATTAGCTTATATATAGGAAAGGTTTATTTAATTTCACAGTTTTGGAGGGTCTAGTCCCTGATCAGTAGATCCCATTTTGGGCGCCTGTGGTGAGGCAGCACATCATGGCAGAAGCATATAATATAGTGAAACCACTCACCTTATGGCCAGGAAGCAAAGAGAGAGGGAAGATTGGCTGAAGTCCCATAATCTCCTTTGGGGACACACCCCCAATTACATAAGGACCTCTCATAAGGCCTACCTTCTAGAAGTTCCATCACCTCCCAATAGCACCACAATGAGGACTAAGCCTTTAACATATGGACCTCTGGAGGACATTCAGTGTCCAAACTATAGCAGTTATATTTTAGCAATTTGATCCTCTCACCTAAAATAATTCATAGAACAGTATTTCTTGATTCTGCTAATCCATGCAATTTCGCCCTGTCAGGGGTTGGAATCAACAATTGATGTGATCCTACGATACCTATAAAAAGACTGTTTAGTTTGCATATCTCCTTTCTTTTCCCTGAGGTTGCATATCTTTTTCATGCTGCCCTGGCTTCTCCTTGGTGATGAGAAAAGAATTTTATTTGCAGGAAGAAGCCGAAGGAGAGTGGGTGTCTTCTGATAAATGGGAATCCCAGAAAACGTTCAGTTCCACCCCTTTCTTTTGGAACTATCTCACTGCGTACTAATGGTGTTAAAATAGGCAGTAGCATAATACAAGTTTGACAATTGCTCAGGACAGAAATGTGAACTAAAAGCAAAGGGTTATCAGGCAGCACCCTCTTCACTCAATCTCAGGCAAGCTTCAGGATACGAGAAAAGGTTAAAAGTGTGAGGCAATTTTTAATTTGAAGATAGAAAAATTCATTTTCTAATAGGAAAGCTAAATTATATAAAAAGGAACTTTTATTAAAGCAGTTCCACCAGAGTGACTCTGATTAAGAAGTAGAGCAATTTTCATCATGTAAATTATGTTTTCAAATTAGATTTAAATAACATAGTAATACTTTTATTCATGTTATCCACCATTTAAAAGAAATAAATAATTTGGTTTACTCCCTGAATTTTCACTAGGTGAAATTCCAACACAATCCTTGAGTAATTGAAACTGTGGTGATTTTTAGAGCCATCCAATTATAGGAATTCAGCATAATTATTTCTCTAATAAAGTTAGTTTTCACTTACACGTGTCTGTCATTTCCTGTGAAATTTCCTCTGAGAATGTTTTAAAAATCTTTTTTTGATGATTCCTGGATATTATTGTACCAGTAGAAGGATATTTATTGATACTGTCAGATAAATGTAGATTCCATAATAGAAGGCATGATTATAAATTTTGGTATATCTATTTATCTTTGTTTTTCTGCCAGCATCTATAAGTAATCATGAATGTTTTTCAGTAACCTATTAACCATAGTACCTTGAATGGAAGTCTGGAATTTTAAAAATAATTTAATTGAAATATTAATGCAGACATATTCTATTTAGATACAAATGCCATAGTAATAGGATTAAACTGGACCAGTGCCTCTTAATATTCTATGAATTATGTCCTTTCCTGTTTTGACATAATTAAGGTTAAGGGAATTCAGGTCAATTTTATTGTGAGACTTTGCCCTCTATTTACCCTTAACTGTAGTTTAGAATGGCAAAAAAGTGTAACAGCATTTGAAAAATTTAAAATCTGATTAATTATTTAACTAATCCCTCTACAGACATTTATTCAGTGAACACACACATGTCCCAGACACTGTGCTAGGTCTTGGGGATACAGAGATTAATTGACCTGGTCCTAATTCTCAAGAAGGTCACAGTTCTAGAATTAATTTCTTCATAATACAGAAGAGACAAATTGGAAAATTACCCAGAGGCTGAGTGTATGCTGGGGTGGCAGTGAAGTGGGTAGAGGAGGGCAATGTGATAGGAACAATTTGTGACAATTCCCACCTCAGGAAAGTCTGTTTAGTGACTTAGGCCCACAATAAATAAAAGTTATTTTGAAAAAATGATACATTTTTTCCTAGTTTCTCCTGCTTAAAAAACTGTAAGGAGTTAATTTTTCTCATCTTTCAGAAGTGAGAGATGGACAAAAAGTAGAGTGGAGCTTGGAAGGAAAGAGAGAAAAATCAATTTATTTAAGACCAAAGTCAAGTTTTTAAACCATGGGCCCAAATGTAGAGTTATTATAGGTCTAATATTGCTGTACTGTGTATTTAAAGGTTTGGATCACTTTTAGTTTAATGACAAAATCTACGTTTTAAAAGGTCAGGCAATGAATTAAACATGGGCCTGGTAGATTTCTGCTTTGCTCTACCATTTCAAAGATACAACCCAGTGGATAAGGCAATGTGCCTGATATACAATGGAATTGACTTTTGTTATCTAGTAGGTTTTCTTGAAAATTTTCATAGTCAGAAAGGAGAAAAAGGTGAACTGTTTTCTAGGAGTAAATTTAAGCTGCAGTTACACAATTACAAAATGGTTGCCCTTAAAGTAAAAAATACATTTGATTATGGCAAAAATTACAGATAACAATGTGTGGGATTACTGAAACAAAAAAGAACACTGATCTGTAATTTAAATGCAGCTCTTTGAACCAAAGCCCATTGTAGAGTTGGAGGAGTATATGTGTAAGGAAGATTGGATTTGTTGAGTGTGTTGTGAATTGGACAAGGAGAGGTCTTAACATCAATAGCTCGAAGAAATCAGAATTGTGAAAAAATCTAAGTTGTAAAGCTCTGACAAAGAAATGATTACCAGTGAATCAACCTGTTAGTACCAAGAGCATCAGGAGAGTTTATCTGAACAGTTTCAAGTGACTTGAAAATATGAGACAATGTTAGAAAAGTTTCATGATATTTATACAATATTAAAGAAAGGATTTCAGTGAGGTGCCACATAGACTCATGAGAGGACTTCTTTGCTTTCATATTTGTATTCGTGATCAAGGGACATTAATTACACTGATAACTGATATTTAATGAAGTTGTATTTATTACAAACACCAGAGAGAAAAAAATCATTGCCAGGTTACAAACATGGTGGAAAGACAGAAAGCAAGGCCTAAAATGGACAGATTCGGAATGAATACTGTGTTTGGAAATATAATGCTTATAGACACTGAATGGTAAAAAATAAATATAATTAATATTTTCCTCTATGTGGTCCCTGCCATTTGCATTTTTTAACTGCAGCAGTAGTATCAAAAACCGTTATAGCAATAAAAAAAGATTGAAGGATGGCTTATTAAAATAAGCAGAAGGATGTATAACTATAAAGCTCTAATTAAAAAAAAATCTAAAAAAAATGCAGTAGGGCAATATTAAAATGCAAGACAGAGTCAAAATGGGTGAATCCATGAACTAAGAGTATTTGTGAATATCTGTGCAAAGTCATCACTTCTAAAACACTGGAGCAGAGAGTTGGTGTACTATCCAAAATATGTGAAGTGGAAGGAGGTTCTTCATTAGCATTTACAGGAAGTGGTTTACAGAAAATGAACAGAGGACATTATCTGCATCTATATTGCTATATTTCAAAGAGTCAGGGAGTAAATCCAACTAGCAGGAGTGGTCCATGACCCCAAATAGGCCTTACCAATAAGAGGTTTATCAACAATTTTTACCTCATTGGCATTAGAGTCACAACGATAAAGAAATTTCCCCTCATGAAATACCAAACCTTTTACAAGCATGCTATCTTAGTTACCACTATCTGAATTTCCCACTGAGAGAAGATCCCTACTCTCAGAGTTAGCATTCCAATATGGCTGCTTTAAGGAGGAAAACACTTGGGCTGTGTTTTGCAAGCACATACATAAACTGTAGGAAACAAATAGCTTACTATGTCAGATTCTTTGTGCCGTGCTGGAGGGTGTGGGCAACTGAAGAATGGAATTCCCAGAGAAAATAGGTACTCTTTCTTTGAGGTAAAGCACTCATATGTTTAAGGTAGTTTACCTGTTCCAGGAAGACCATTTTGCTCTCTGAAGGAATAATTTAGTTCAAAAGGGTACCAATTCAGTGTCATTAAGCCTTTCAAGAGCTATATTTTCTATTATAAGCAAATCCTGGAGAAGGTAATTTGCCTCAATTAGGTGATCACTTTGAATCCAGGAAGGAGTATGTTTTACTTACCCTACTCATAGTCATCAATTTTCTTTAGATTGCCCAGGTGTGTATGGAAATGTGTTATGTATTATATGCAAGCTTAATAAAATAAGATTCAATCCCTTGTTCTAAGTGGCATATGTTCAATAGTACCTTAGCACGTGTCACACTTACATGAACTGAGTCCTCAGAACTTACACCATGGTCTACTGAAGATATACAAAATGTGGACTTTCATTAAAAGGAATTTGTGAAGTTTTTGTTTTTGACAGGAAGGCGCCTGGGGTGGATGATAGAACAGACCTGGCCTAACTTTCATGGATGTGGTAAGGACTGACTTTTTAACAACTATGAAAGTACTTTAAATATTAAGCCTTATGGAACCACTAATTACATTTATTATTTAAAAGGCATAATGGGAAGAAGTAAAGCCAAGAAAAATTTTTGGAAAATATCTAGAATTAGTGCCTAATAAGCAGCTCTTTGGATGGCTAAAGAGTAGGTGAAGGTTATTGCTAAGAAATCTATTACTGCAGTGACTTAAAGTGGGAATACAGGAAATGTGCTGGAGGAAAGTGAAAATCATTAGGGTGCTGCAATTTAAACATTAGGCAGTGACCAGATGGTCACCCTCTTGGCTCCTTGGTTCATAACCTGTCAATAAATCTCCCATTAATCAACACTTATTGTGCTTTGCCTATAGAAAGATCGAAGTAGCTCTGTTATTCCTTTCACAGCCCTTCCTAGTCAGGGCGTATCACTGCACTTCAACAGCAAATGACTGGAACACTGCTTTGTTTGCCTATAACCCAAAACACTTGTCGAACATATTGTAGACTTCTGTACATTTTGAATCTGGTTCTGTTAAAAATTGAGATGCTAATCGAAGAATAAATCATTCCAAAGCAAAGGAGTTTGAGTTTTATTATTTAGAAATGCATTCTACTTAAGACATTTCTCATCCTAAGAAACAGAATTAGCTTCAAAGGATAACTAACAGCCAAACATCTCTTTACCAGAACAAAATCACATATATTTTTAGGGGGTAGCAGGGATTGAATCCAGGGTTGTTTAACTACTGAGCCACATCTATAGCCCTCTTTAAATCTGTGTGTGTGTGTGGTGGGGGGTGCTGGGGATTGAACCTAGGGCCTTGTGCATTCGAGGCATGCACTGTACCAACTGAGCTATACCCTTAGCCCTTTCCTTTTTATTTTGAGACAGGGTCTCACTAAGTTACATAGGGCCTCACTAACTTGCTGAGGCTGGCTTTGAACTTATTATCCTCCTGTCTCAGCCTCCCAAGTCGCTGGGATTATAGGCGTGTGCCACTGTGCCCAGCTACCTATATTCTAATTCGACCTTATTTAGTTCATGCAATATCATATATATTTGGGAAACTCAATGAAGAGAAAAATCTTTGATACTTAGTTTTTTAAATATTAATGTATTCTAGAATGTGTGACAGATACCATTGCCCTGTGTACATGCATGAACGAACAGATGGTGTGACTCTACTTTGTGTACAGGCAGTGAAACAATAGCTGTACTCCATTTGTGTTCAATGAATCAATAAGTAAATAATAAAAAAAAATTATTGTATTCTATGGTGTTACATAGAATGTACAATGACTTCAGTAACTTAATCACATGTAATTATTGTTATTATCACTCTTTTTAAAGTAACATAAGGAGTCCCAGCCCAGCTCTGTCCCTGTGAGGAAGTTTGTGCCCTCAGACCCCAAGTCCCTCAGGAGGCTACCCCAGTGGGCACACCCTCAGGCAGCATTCCAGCCCCATGCTCCTTCCTCTTTCATACCCAGCTGCCAAGATCTTGGAAGCTTTGAAACTCAGCAAAGAAGGGAAACCCATCGAGAATGGTCTGTAAAGGCAGAGGATTCAAGATGGCGGGCTAGAGGAAGGCTGCATTCCTACTTGCTCCGTGGATTCCTACTTGCTCGGGATTCAAACAGCAGGAATATGGCTCTCAATGAGATTTTATATTCAAATCACATATGAGGGGTCCCCAGTCGCCGCTCCAGAAACAACTCTGCCCAGCTGGGCTCGGCCCAGCCGCAGGCAGCTACCACCTGGGAGCGCCAGACCGCAGCTGCTTCCAAGTCACCGACCTGGGTCTGCGCCAGTCAGCAAGTGAGTGCGGGTCCCCAGCAGCAGCTTGAGAGTCACTGGCAAGGCTCAGGCACCAGCCAGCAAGTGAGTGAGGGTCCCCAAGTGAGTGCGGGTCCCCAGCAGGGGCTTTAGAGTCACTGGCCAGGCTCAGGCACCAGCCAGCAAGTGAGTGCAGGTCCCCAAGTGAGTGCGGGTCCCCAGCAGGGGCTTCAGAGTCACTGACCAGGCTCCAGCATCAGCCAGCAAGTGAGTGTAGGTCCCCAAGTGAGTGCGGATCCCCAGCAGCTGCTTCGGAGTCACTGACCAGGCTCTGGCACCAGCCCACATGTGAGCGCAGGACTCCAGTAGCCACTGGGAAATCACCATCCCTAGGTCAGGTTCAGGCCTGAACCCAGGGCAGCCTCAGCTGTGAACACATACCCACCAAGCCATCAGGCCTCCATATCCAGCTCCAAACCCAGGCCTGCACCCTGTTCCTGGTCTAGTCTCAGGCTAGCACCCATGCTGTCGCAGACCATCTAACAACAGCAGGTTATCTTAGCCCACAACATTGATTATCCCTGACTTAGAGGCAGTGGGACAGCATCCTTCTTGGGACACAGCATTACCAAGTGCCTGACAGGTATCAGACTACTGAACAATAGGAGGTTTGAATAGTACAATATAATTTTACGGCAGAACTTTCTTCCTTTTTTTTGTCTAAATAGTAATATTACGATTATTCCTAATATACTTACTACATTCCCACTTCTGTCCTATTAATACCCTTATCATTCTATCATGCTCTAATATAGCAGTGTCCTTGGAGATCCATTCTCTTTTCTCATGCTAAAAACTTATTTCCTCTAATTCCGCTCTCACTATTCCTATGACATAGTAACTCTATAGACTCACTTCCTATCTCATTAACATTATATTCTAAACCACTCAGCATTTTCTTTTTCCACTATTTGAAATTGAGGTCCTTATTGTAAACCCATCGATTATGCAGTAGATAATTTGCACTCATTTCTGTATACTATAACACAGTTTATATCTAAATGGTTCTATATGGTTTAAGGACACATATTGTTTGTATGAGGTACTGCGAATAATAATCTCTTCAAAGTAATGTATTGGAAATCTGCAGGGACACTATAAGTCTTTACAGGGAAACTGCAATCTCTCAGACTCACACTTCTAGAGGGGAAGATACACAAACAACATGAGAAAGCACTGGAAGAAAGTGTCCCAAACAAACCTAGAAGATATATCAAGAGAACCCAAAGATAGCATGGTAGAAGGAATGACAGAAAGGGAGTTCAGAATGTTCATAATTAAAATGATCCAAGAAGAGAATGATGTGACGAGAGAGCAAATTCAGGCTATGAATAATCAGATAATAGAGCAATTGCAGGAAGCAAAAAATCATTTCAATAAAGAGATAGAAGTTCTAAGAAAAAAACAGAAATCCTTGAAGGAAACAAGGAAATGAAGGAAACAATGAACCAAGTTAAAAACTCAATAGAAAGCATAATCAACAGAATAGATCACCTGGAAGACAGAACCCCAGACAATGAAGACAAAATATTTAATCTTGAAAACAAAGTCAAACAAACAGAGAAGATGGTTAGGAACCATGAATGAAACCTCCAAGAAGTATGGGACATCATGAAAAGACCAAATTTAAGAGTTATTGGGATTGAGGAAGGCACAGAGATACAAACCAAGGGTATGAATAATCTGTTCAATGAAATAATATCAGAAAATTTCCCAAATATGATGAATGAGATGGAAAATCAATTACAAGAGGCTTAGAGGACACCAAACACACAGAATTACAACAGATCCACACCAAGGCACATTATAATGAAAATACCTAACATACAAAACAAAGATAGAATTTTAAAGGCTGTGAGAGGAAAGCATCAGATTACCTACAGGGGGAAACCATTACGGATATCATCAGATTTCTCAGCCCAGACCCTAAAAGCAAGAAGGGCCTGGAACAACATATTTCATGCTCTGAAAGAAAATGGATGCCAACCAAGAATCTTATACCCGGCAAAATTTACCTTCATATTTCAAGATGAAATAAAATCCTTCCATGATAAACAAAAGCTTAAAGACTTCACAAAGAGAAAGCCTGCCCTACAGAACATTCTCAACAAAATAGTCCAAGAGGAAGATATGAAAAATAACAATGTTAGTCAACATGAAGAGGAATTACCCTAAAGAAACAGCCAATAAAAAGAGAAACAAAGTTAAGTTAAAAGCCCAAAAAAAGCAAAAATGACAGGAAATACAAGTCATATCTCAATAATAACCCTGAATATAAAAGGCTTAAACTCATCAATCAAAAGACATAGACTGGCAGACTGGATTAAAAAGAAAGACCCAACAATATGCTGCCTTCAAGAGACTCATCTCATAGAAAAACATGCACACAGACTAAATGTGAAAGGTTGGGAAAAAACATACCATGCACATGGACTGAGTAAAAAAGCAGGGGTTTCCATTCTCATTTCAGATAAAGCAGACTTCAAGCAAAAGTTTGTCAGAAGGGATAAAGAAGAACATTTCATACTGCTTAAAGGAAGCATAAATCAGCAAGACATAACAATCATAAATACTTATGCACCAAACAATGGTGCATCAATGTACATCAATCAGATCCTTCTCAATTTTAGGAACCAAATAGACCAAAATACAATAATACTGAGGGACTTTAACACACCTCTCTCACCGTTGGACAGATCTTCCAAGCAAAAATTGAACAAAGAAACCATAGGACTCAATGACACAATCGCTAATTTGGACTTAACAGACATATATAGAATATTTCATTCATCAGAAAGAGAATACACTTTCTTCTCAGCAGCTCATGGTTCCTTCTCTAAAACAGACCATATGTTATGCCACAAAGCTACTCTTAGCACATACAAAAACATAGAGATACTATCCTGTATACTATCAGATCATAATGGAATGAAATTAGATATCAACGATAAAGATAAAAACAGAAACTACTCCTACACCTGGAGATTAAATAACATGCTATTGAATGATACATGGATAACAGAAGCCATTAGGGGGGATATTAAAAGATTCTTAGAGGTCAGTGAGAACAAAGATACAACATATCAAAATCTCTGGGATACTATGAAAGCAGTGCTAAGAGGAAAATTTACTGCATCGAGTGCATTCAACAAAAGAATGAAAAGTCAACAAATCAATGACCTTACATTACAGCTAAAAGCCCTAGAAAAAGAGGAACAGATCATCACCAAAAGTAGTAGAAGACAGGAAATAATTAAAATCAGAGCTGAAATCAATGAAATTGAAACAAAAGAAACAATTCAAAAAATTGACAAACAAAAAGATGATTCTTTGAAAAAATAAACAAAATTGATAAACCCTTAGCCACACTAATGAAGAGAAGGAGAGAGAAACTCCAAATTACTAAAATTCATGATGGAAATGGAAATATTACAACAGACACAATTGAAATACAAAACATAATAAGAAGCTTCTTTGAAAATTTATACTCCAACAAAATAGAAAACCTGGAAGACATCAACAGGTTCCTAGAGGCATATGAGCCACCCAAACTGAATCTGGAGGACATACACAACTTAAATAGATCAATGTCAAGCAATGAAATAGAAGAAGTCATCAAAAGCCTACCAACAAAGAAAAGTCCAGGACCGGATGGATTCACAGCCGAGTTCTACAAGACCTTCAAAGAAGAGCTCATTCCAATACTCCTCAAAGTATTTCATGAAATAGAGAAGGAGAGAACCCTTCCAAACTCATTCTATGAAGCTAATATCACCCTGATACCAAAACCAGAGAAGGACACATCGAGGAAAGAAAATTTCAGACCAATATCCCTAATGAACATAGATGCAAAAATTCTTAACAAAATTTTAGCAAATCGCATACAAAAGCATATTAAAAAGGTACTGCACCATGATCAAGTGGGTTTCATCCCGGGGATGCAAGGTTGGTTCAACATCCGGAAATCAATAAATGTAATTCACCACATCAACAGACTTAAAGTCAAGATCCACATGATTATTTCAATAGATGCAGAGAAAGCATTTGATAAAATACAGCACCCCTTCATGCTCAAAACACTAGAAAAAATAGGGATAGTGGGGACATTCCTTAACATTGTAAAGGCTATCTATGCTAAGCCCACAGCTAACATCATTCTAAATGGAGAAAAATTGAAAGCATTCCCCCTGAGAACTGGAACAAGGCAGGGATAACCTCTTTCGCCACTACTATTCAACATTGTCCTTGAATCTCTAGCCAGAGCAATTAGACAGACCAAAGAACTTAGAGGAATACGAATAGGAAAAGAAGAGCTCAAACTATACCTATTTGCTGATGACGTGATTCTCTATTTAGAAGACCCTAAGAATTCCACCAGAAAACTTCTGGAACTCATAAATGAATTCGGTAAAGTAGCAAAATATAAAATCAATGCTCATATATGTAATGCATTTTTATTTGTAAGTGATGCATCCTCTGAGAGAGAAATTAGGAAAACTACCCCATTCACAATAACCTCAAAAAAAAAAAAAATACTTGGGAATCAATCTAACAAAAGAAGTGAAAGACCTCTACAATGAGAACTACAGAACACTAAAGAAAGAAGTTAAAGAGCATCTGAGAAGATGGAAAGATCTCCCATGTTCTTGGATAGGCAGAATTAATGTTGTCAAAATGGCCATACTACCAAAAGCCCTATACAAATTCAATGCAATTCCAATTAAAATTCCAATGACGGACCTCATAGAAATAGAGCAAGCAATCATGAAACTCATTTGGAGGAATAAGAGACCAAGAATAACTAAAGCAGTTCTTAGCAAGAAGAGTGAAGCAGGGGGTATCACAATACCAGAACTTCAACTATACTACAGAGCAATAGTAACAAAAACAGCATTGTATTGGCACCAAAATAGACAGGCAGGTCAATGGTACAGAATAGAGGACACAGAGACAAACCCACAAAAATACAGGTGTCTCATACTTGACAAAGGAGCCAAAAACATACAATAGAGAAAAGATAGCCTCTTCAACAAATGGTGCTTGGAAAATTGGAAATTCATATGCAGCAAAATGAAACTAAACCCATATCTCTTACCCTGTACAGAACTCAACTCAAAGTGGAACAAGGATCTAGGAATTAGACCAGAGACTCTGCACCTAATAGAAGAGAAAATAGGTCCAAATCTTCATCACGTTGGCCTAGGACCAGATTTCCTTAACATGACTCCCAAAGCGTAAGAAATAAAAGCAGGAATCAATGATTGGGATAGAGTCAAACTCAAAAGCTTTTTCTCAGCAAAGGAAACAATCAGCAATGTAAAGAGAAAGCCTTCAGAGTGGGAGAAAATCTTTGCTACACACACTTCAGACAGAGCACTAATCTCCAGGATCTACAAAGTACTCAAAAATCTTTACACTAAGAACACTAATAACCCAATGAATAAATGGGCCAAGGAAATGAACAGACATTTTACAGAGGAAGATCTACAAGCAATCAACAGATTCATGAAAAAATGTTCAATATCCCTTGTTATAAGATAAATGCAAATCAAAACCACCTTAAGATTTCATCTTACCCCAATTAGAATGTCTCTTATTAAGAATACAGGCAACAACCGGTGTTGGTAAGGATGTGCGGAAAAGGGTACACTCATACATTGCTGGTGGGAGTGCAAGTTGGTGCAGCCACTCTGGGAAGCAGTGTGGAGATTCCTTAGGAAACTTGGAATGGATCCACCATTTGACCCCGCTATCCCACTCCTTGGCCTATACCCAAAGTACCTAAAATCATATTACTACAGTGATGCAGCCACATCAATGTTCATAGCTGCTGAATTCACAATAGCTAGATTGTGGAACCAACCTAGATGCCCTTCAATAGATGAATGGATAAAGAAATTGTGGTATATATACACAATGGAGTATTATTCAGCCATAAAGAAGAATAAAATTATGGCATTTGTAGGTAAATGGATGATGTTGGAGACTGTCATGCTAAGTGAGATTAGCCAGTCCCAAAAATCCAAAGGCTGAATAGTCTCTCTGATAAGTGAATGATGATTCATAATGCAGGGTTGGATGGAGGCAAGAATGGAGGAAGGATAGATAGCATAGAGGGAGGGGATGGGTGGGGTCGGGGTGGGGGGTAAGAATAATAACAGAATGTGTGACAGACATCATTGCCCTGTGTACATGTATGAATGCACAGATGGTGTGACTCTACTTTGTGTCCAACCAGAGAAACAATATCTGTACTCCATTTGTGTTCAATGAATCAATAAGTAAATAAAAGAAAAAAAAATTAAAAAAAAAATTAAAAAAAATAACATAAGAATCTTCAAATTTCTCTTTTTTAAGTGCTAGTAGAAATCTACTTACTACAGAATATCTTCTTTGTATGAAAACAGGGAATTAGCTTCATCAAAATAAACCTAATTTCTTTAGTCCTTTGACGAAAAAGTTCTACAGTCAATGACCCAAAATTTTTGGCATAGAAAGATATTGTATTAATTTATTTTTGTAGCTGACCTCTTGACTGTTATCCTTGGGTTAAAATGCAGTTGTCTTTTTACTGTGATAGTTATATCTTATCAGGTACTGAACCATTGCTCCTAGGGGCAATGCAAATTAGGTGTCTCTAAGCATCTGGTCACATTTTTATTAACCAATATATACCCTTGTTTTATGTAAGTGTCTGCCTAATACACCTTATTCAATATATTGTGTTGATTCGTTAACATAGGACTCATGGCCAACAACACTACAACTTATACCTGAATGACGCTTGTCTAACACACACATTATTTTTGTAAGAGTTGCAACAGCCTTCTTGCACTTAGGAACACTTGAAAGTATTTCAGCGGTATTCTTGGGGGCCATTTTAAAAAGAAAAATGATGCAGAAAAAATACAAAAAGCATGGCACCAAAAAGAACATTGGTTTACAGAATGAGAACTAAATCAAGAAGACAGATCATCACCACTTTTGACCTTGGCCGGGAACATGCACATTGGATGACTCAAATTTTTCACCAATCTGTGCATGTCTGCTAATGACCATAAAAGCACCACAAGTGTTGATTTTGGGCTTACAAACAAATTTCAGAAAGGAGGCATATTCACAAGTTGGGAATCTACGAATCATGAGGATTGACTGCACCTATCATGCAGTAACTATTTTTTTCCACTCCTTATCTTTAAAATGATTAGGAAAGCATTCTGTGCTCACAAAGAAAAAATTGTTTAGAGATACATAAGATTTCTTTCCTTCTTTCTTTCATTTTTTTTGTTTTGGATACTGGAGAAGGGACAGTTGGCCCCTGAGCCATATCCCTATCCCTATTTTGTCTTTTATTTAGAGGCAGGGTCTCAATGAATTGCTTAGAGCCTTGCTTTTGCTGAGGCTGGCTTTGAACTTGTGATCCTCCTGCCTCAACCTTCCAACCCACTAGGATTACATGCCTGCCACTGTATCCAGCTAGAGATACATAAGATTTTGACTTAGTACTTGAGCTTGAAATTGTGCTCTTAACTATTTATTTTGTTAAATTAATTTGAAAAAAAAAGTTTGCTTTTTGCCCAATTTAGTCAAACATTATAGTTATTTTAGTGGCCATATTAAGTAGCTCAGTAGCTCAGAGATTATAAATCACACAGATACTTGGAAGGGCAATAACAGGAAGAGAGATCAAGGAATGAAATGCATGTTCTCAGTATTACAGTCTATGGTTAGTTTGAAGAGCCGAGATGTGCTTAATCAACACTTGTTGATGGGATTTGACAATTTCAATTTTACTATTCAGTTTATAATTGAAAATGGTATGAGAAACAAGATGAATGGAAATGTTTATTTGAAGATAATACCATTAAATTAACTCCATGACAGACTACGATGTCATTATTTGGACCATGCTTTATATAACCGTGGTTCTGAAGTATCAAGTGTTGGCCAATATTTAAGACACGGGCATTTGATTCTCTATAAAATAAAAATGGTCTTACAGACATTTTATAAAGTGTGCTCTGTTGAAATGTATCATTCTGAATTGCCAAGAGAGCACACACTTTGAATTGAAAGGGAGTGAGGAGAAAATAGGGAATGACTTATGAATGGTACTTTTAAGCTCCACGACAGAAATAACTCTAGCAATATGTGGTCACTCAAGAAAGTTCAAAGGGGCTGAAGGGTGAGTCTGGGGGATGGAAGGAGAGGAAATATAAAGCTCAATTTCAATCAAAATGTTCTTGAATGGAAACTAATATGTGAAATTCACTGTGAAAAAAAGGAGAAAAAGCAGAAACTGAATGCTTAAAAATAAAAGAACTGAACTACTCTATGTGAAAAATTAAAGTCACATTAAATAGCCAATTGTTAAGAAAATAGATTGCATTGTGCATCATTGCCTTCTGTACTGGCAAGTTCCAACATCACCTGGACTGAGATGAGAGTGATTCTCTCTCTTTCTTATCTTGACTTTATCATGTGAAACTATGTAACCTTTTTCCTGTCTTGTTTTTGCCTTCAGTCTGTGGCTTCATACAGCAGGATTATCTTCTGGGTCACATTTATGAAAAATGAAAGACCTGAAGAAAAAGAACAAGATATTTAAACTTTTAAAAATGTTACCAATTTTGTCTAGAAATGAAGTCATTATAGAGATAACAGAATTTAAAAACTTGTCTGAATTTTTAAAAATATATTTTAAAAGTTCACTTTCTATAACTGAAATGATCTCCATGAGAAGGAAAAAATGACTTTGAGAACGTTATATTGTGCCATCATGCATTTTCCTGGGATTTTTTTTATACTAGTTATTAAGGAGTATAAGACCAAGGCCAGGAATACAAGTTTTGTCTGATAAGTTGCGTCAAAATGCACAATCCCAGGCAATGAAGGAGAATAGTCATCACTTGAGAGGAGCTAAGAAGAAAAAGCAAAGATATTTTGAACAATCTCTCCTATGACACTAGGGTTTTAGAAAATTGATGAGTGAGTTCCCAGGGGCATCATTGCTTAGAGTACGTCTGCCTTAAAGGGATTCTTTAGCTTTTTTTTTTTGTTGTTGTTGTTAATTATACTGCCTTACCTTTGAGTAGTATGGAAGGACTCTTATTCTCTCATTGGTCTTTCTGTTTTGTACAACAGTGAAAAGAATAACCTCTCAGGCTCCCCTCATGGAGAGGCAGAATTTGTATTAAAGTACAGGCCACCAAAATAAATTCCAAAGCATTTTCCACAAGGTCTGAAGTTCTAAATCAAACACTCAAGAACCCCCTAAATTGTGATTATTGATACGTAACATTTATTAAGCACTTACAATGTGCTGGGCATTGTATAAACACTTTGAATATACTAATTGGTTTAATTCTTACAACAGTCCTACAAAGTATGTACTTTCACTATCCCCATTTTATAGATGAGGAAACTCAGGCAAAAAGAAGTTAACTAACTTGCCCAGGGGCACACTGCAATAAAGTGGTAGAGTGAAGTTTCAACTCAAATTGGTATTATACATTGCCGTGATCATTATGAATTGGTTTATCAGGTTATCTAGTTAAATGCATTGAGAGGCTGTAAAAAGATAGTTTCCAGTACAGATAATTTTAAGGTGAGTGAGTGAGTAATGGATTATAGAATGTTCCAGAGAAAGAAGAGTGTTAATGTGGAGCACTCCAGACAATCTAGAGAAAGTCTAAGGATACTAGACTCTGAGAAACAGAAAAGAGGGGACACTCAAGAGGCAGCTTCTAAATGTACATCTTTCATATCTTCACAGTTTTGGAAAGGATCAGTTCTAATTACCATCAGTATTGAAATACAGATATGCCTTAACATTCAGAATAGATATAGCCCAGTAAAGCTGGACTAAAAAATTAAAGTTTTATTTTACAATGATCTTTGGTTTCTCTTGTACCACAGAAGTTGAAGTGCTAAAAAATTTAGTGGGATATGTAGAAAAGTTCTAGGGTAGCTTCTTGATATTACGGTTCCCTGGCTGAGGTGTGACCATCATGCCAACAATAACTGAAACAAGAGGCAAGGAAGCTGGCCCTCAGAGTATTATCTCTCAGTTTTCAGCTATACCCTAATCAAGATGCCAATGAGAAGCAGGGAACAACTGGGTTTATATATTATATTGGAATAATCTTAATGTCTTGCTGGGTTTCAGATAGAGGATTGCGATACAATGAGATTAATAAACGAGAACATCACAATTCTGTAACTATGAGCATTTAGTTAGGACATAGCACTTGATTTTATTTTTTATCAGTTTCATAGAGTTAAGATTCATTTGTGTGATTTATTCACAGGATAAAATGGTATACTACTCACAGATTTATATGCACAGAAACTTATTTGTACATACACACACATATAAACACACACATGAGCACATGCACATATCAGTACTTCTATTCCAAGGTACTCACTGACTAAATAATAGGTACAATTCATTTCTTAGCTGGTAATAAGTAGTATAAAAATCAGAATTTTCACTTGCTAAATTTTGATTGATGTAACTCAACAATTTAAGATATTAACTGGTCATAACACTTCCTTTTTACTTTGAGGTAAAGTTTCTTCATTATGGGATAACTGATATTTTAAACTAATTTTCATTTAAATAGGTCTAATCAGCCTTGAGCAGTGCAAGTTTTTTTTTTTTTTTTTTTTTTTTTTAAGTGGGATTGCACATACTCAGAATTGGAAGAAACCTTAAGGGAAGGTCAAAATAACCACCCTTTTGATTTAATTCTATACAACATTCTACCAAAAATTCTGTCTATTTCTCTCTTTGTGTCTCCCTGCCTCCTTCCTTCTTTCCTTAATTTGTTTATTTAAATGCTTGATTATTACATGCCACATGCTTTTCTATGTAATGCAGGCAGAAAGATGAATAAATACTGTCATTGATTTTTAAGGAACATTCAGTTTAATAGAGCTGACAGACATGTAAGTAGATAATTTTATTATAGTGTGGGCAATAACAGAAACAAGAATGTAAAATGAACAACTAGGACAGAACAGGAATAATTAACTTTTGTGTGTGGATGTGGTGGGGGTGGGCAGCATTCAGGACCAGGTTTTATAGAGGAAGAAATGCCAGACCTTGTTTTGATGAGTTGAGGTTTACTAGGAGAACAAATGGATGGTGAGTTGAGAAGGGCAGAAAGAATTGCCTAGTATAAAGGCAGAGAGATTAAAGAACCTGGCATGATACAAGAATCACAAGTAGTTTGTCATGGTTTGTCATAGTTGGGGCAAGGTGGGCAACAGGAGAAGCCAGATTCTGAAGGATCTTGTCTCCCTACCAGAAGGTCAGACTTCATCCTGAGGGTAGAGGGAAGTCATTAGATGATTTAAAATAACCTGTCACTATATATCAAAAGTGTGTTTTAGAGACTTTGAACAACTTTGAATTTATGAAGCTCTTACTTAAACTGCCATCTTCTACTTCTTAGTCTTCATTCTTTTATGTGGAATGTCTTCTGTGGGATTAGAATAAATATAATTGCATTCTTCTATTCATAATTAACTATTGTGTTTGGATTCTAGTTGATCTTCTCTGGCTTAAACATCTTTAGTTCTCTTAACCATCTTAACCATTTATCCTCATAGAATTGCACATCAGCAGGAAGAGACTGGGTATTTAGTCACTGCCTCTTATCTTCCATTATTTAAGCATTGCATGCAGACTGAACAGGTGTATGTGGCATTGGTGAAGGCTCTGATGCAAAGATTAGAAACTCACCCATCATGCCTGTGAGGCATGCATGATATTTTTTTGTGTGTGGTTCTGGGGATTGAAACTCTGGCCTGGAGCATATTAGGCAAGCTCTCTACCACTGAGCTATACTCCCAGCCCTGCATGAGATGGATTTAGGCTCACATGGAATTTTCCACTGCAGATTGCAGATGACATTAGAGGTAGGCCAACGGGGAGTGACACAGGGCAAGAGGCAAATGTTACAGTAAGGATAGGGGTTGAACTGTTTTTTGACAAAGAGACTCCAAGACAAAGTGGTCTAATAAGACAGAAGTTTATTTCTTAAGCAAATTCTGACTAGTCTATGATGGTGGGGCTGCTCTGCTTGATGAGGTTAGTCAGGGACACGGTTTCCTTCCATCTTGTTGCTCTGCCTTCTCCTAGGGACTTTCCTGGAAGCATGGTCAAAACTGAATTGGTAGCACGTCTGTGTGCTATCCAACAGAAAGGGGAAAAAGAGGAAGTGCATCTAGTGCAAGCAATTTCTTTTTAAGCAAGTGAGGCAGAAATAATGCACATCCATTGTGTTCTTATTCCATTGGCAAGAACTGAGTAGCATGTCACCACTGTCTGCTAAGGAATCTTTGAAATGTATCTAGCTAACAAAGTTATGTGGTAGTAAGAAGGGGAGAAAGGAATTTAGGGGAACTAACAACTACATAGCCTCCCTTATATTGAATTTTTTGTCACATAAAAGCCAGTTTTGTGTTTTCACATTCAAATTCAAATCAGTCCTGAAGTTGCAACAAAATTTAACAGGTTCAAAGACAGCCAAAGTCATACTATAACCATTGCTTACTGCAAGCAGCTGAAGAATCTCTTGGTTGATCTTGATTGAGAAGTGTAGGGTGACTTCCTATTACTCTCACTTCTATTAAGGACTGTTGACCCATGCAGAATGGGCTGAGAAGAAAGACGGTCCCCTCAACAGAGGACTGCACCATTTCCCATTTGGCAATTATTCTCCATGTCTGTTGTCAGGGCTTACATTTCATTATGACTCAAAGAATAATAGCATATTTGAGGGCTTTGAGTCAAGTATTTTTTATCACATGTGCAGAATTTCAGCGATACTCTGTTCTGACAAGCCATGTTGCAAAGGAAAAAATTGTGCCACCATTGTCCTTGTGCATGATTACTAATGAGGGCAGCTTCTGCCATGTCAGTGACATAGGTGCTTTACTTAGGTAGTATTTGTGTCCCAGCTCTGTCATGTGCCACAGTTATTTGTATCTCTATAATATGATGTTGTATACTGCATACATTGAGTTATGTGAGACATAAGAAGGGACAGACCTTTTGTTTCTCTGCAAGAAAAAGTATTTCTCTAAAGCCTTAATTGGGTAGTATGAGATGTTGACATTTTACTCTGACTTGACAGCCAAATCAATGTTATTGTAGGCAGACTGTAGACATTCATGACAACCTAAGGATTAATACCCTTAGCCAATTTCAAGATGGTTGCAGCACATAAGCAGTCAAGGTGTGTTGGTTTCCAAAGCACTTTTGAGGCACAATCTAAGCTATTCATATAATAAAATTAAAATAGATCAAAGGTCCCATCTGACCACAATTGGCTCACTTCACAACAAAAGTTTATTATTTCCTCACTTTTTATATTGGTGCATGTCTTGATAAGAACATGGAAATTTGTTCGTGTTTGTTGGACCTAACCAAAATGGAGTTAACTTTCAATAGCAGAGGTTGCATCCCAGATACATGACTAGAATGACAAAATGTCAATGATTAGAATATATGAAGAATGACTGTGGCAGAATTAGTACTCAACAAACATCATGGGTTTCCTAGAACATCCTACTTTTTCTTTGATTTAGGTTGGAGCCATGTGACTATAGTTTTGGCTAATGGACAGGGAGCTGATATAATATGTGACATTTCTGGACTGAGCCACTGAAGACCTTTTTCCTCTGGACTTCTATTGCAATGACCTTGGAAGTTACAAATTTCATAGGGCATGGTTACTATGTGGAGGAGAACTTCCTGAACCAAATCATGCTTTATATGAATGGGGAGTAAGCCAATGGCATAGCCAAGCTTGTTCTGATGAAAACAGAAGTGTTTTAAATTATCCAAAACTAGGCACATTTTCCACATTATTGGTCTAGCTCATTGAAAGGGCATTCAGAATATCTACTCTGGCAAATGCTGGGCAAAGCTATGTAAGGGAAGGTTGATTTATTTGAAAGGGTACCAAGAAACTCCAAATGCTAAGATGTTAACTTTGATGGAAGAGCATAATGCAGGGTAAAGCTTGAAATCTGATTTTTTATTTTTGCAATATTGTTCTTACTATATTTCTACTCAATGTCAAACAATTCTAAACAATTCTGAAATTGGAAGTTAAGCTCATGCAGGAGTTAATTATGGTGTCTCTAATGATTTATAAATTTAGACAGCTGCTATCATAACAGTAAGTGAAGTTGAAGCACAAATCAAAGCTGTATTCCATTGCATGTAGAATTAGAGGTGTATGTTGGACACCCAAAATGATGTATGAGGAACAGATGACATCTAGCTGGAACTTTTATTTAAATCTCTTTTGTTCATAGAGGTGAGCTGGAAGGGAGCCACATTTAGGTCCAGGTGATATTCATTATCTTTTAGCAGTTTGTCCTTGCTCCTCTTGCCATAAACTAGATCCTCAGTGTAGAAAAGGGTTAATCAAATTTGTAGCAACAAATTATTTGGGATGACTTACTTTAAATAGAAATTATAATTAAAAAGTTCAACTGTAGCATATTAGAGAAAGTCATTATTGTAAACATAACCTTGCATCATAAGAAATAATAAAATGCTTGGCAGTCCCAGACTCAGTTTATTCATGTATCTAAATCTTTTCAAATTCTCATGCATTTTTTGGTAACTATATTCTATGTTTTTATATTTAACTTATTCCAGACGTTCTTTGTCAGAAAATCCCATATAAGATCAAGAATCTGAACTCATGATATTAACATAGTCACAAGATGAAAATACAACTTCATGATCTCCCCCCTTCCACCTGCTTTTATCTGCACAAAAATGGGAAGCAAAATAGCATCCACAACAGGAGAAACGATGTCATTTTATCTATTGAAGAAGCACAGCTGACTGACTGAATAACCTGTACTGATAATATGCTAATAAAGTAGGCTTGGATGGTATAAAATAGGATTGGCTATAAACTGGTCCCTGACAGAAAGAGAACTGGTATGTAAGACTGATACCTATTGGAGACTTTCTCATTTAATGAGTAATTCATTGTAATTAAAGTGAAAATGAAATGGCTTTCACTACTGGCTCCTAAGAGAGTTTATCAAGGCAATAGGGTACCTAGTTTTAGATTGAGGAAATTTTATATCTAGTTAGTTCCTATTCAAATAGAGCATCTTCTCTTCCAAAAAGAAAATATAGCTTTCATTTCTTGTCTTTATCTTCCTTTCCTTTTTCATGTAATGTAATTCTATTTCTTTTTTTCTTTTTTTCTTCTTGCAGATGGAAAAGTGTTTGTTTTGGGTTACAGATGTCACTGAATCATCTATGGAATCAATGAGTAGATAATTTGAATTTTACTTTTTATCTACATAGACTAGAGGATTATAAAAATCCTGTAATATGGCACATTTTTTGAATCCTAATTACTTTTTAGCTTGGGTTGTTTAAACTTCCAAATTTTCCTTATTCTGGATTCAGATTGTCACTTGATTGTGTATCGTTTTAGATTTTTCTCTGCATCTGGAGTGTCCTTCACTTGTCCAAATTTAACTCTTTACCTATTGTGATGATGATTAATTGTACTTCTTCCTTTCCCAACTCTACCTGAAAAGATAAACCTGTTATTAGGGTGAAATTCAACATCAATTACATGAGAATATAGACAACGGCACAAAACTGGCAAGGTGGATAGGAATGTGTGATGGTGAAGTGTTTTGTTACACAAAGGTCCCGTTCTGTCAGTCTTGAAATTAGCAGGCATGTGTATTAATAATATTTATTGGACTCCAAGTGCTTGTGTGACTCTGGGAATCATTGCTATAGCTCAGTTTTTCCCACTTCGGCATTCTTGACATTTGGGCTGGATCATTCTCTTGCAAGCGGCTGACCTAGCATTGTAGGATATTTAGTAGCATTTGTAGAAAGTACCAGCAGCATATCTATCCCGAGTTGTGACAAAGTAATGTCTCCAAATGTAAAATAACCACTGAGGACACAGACAAAATTGCTCCTGGTTGAGAATAACTGCTTTTGTGCAATAGACAAATTCATTATATATATATTGAAAAATGGATATATTCAGTACTGGAGATTGAACCCAGGGGCCTTCTACCACTGAACTACATCCCAAGCATTCAACCCTTCCCCCTTCTTTTCTTTTTTAAAAATATTTGAAATAGAATCTCCCTAAGTTGTCCAGGCTGGTCATGAGCTTGGAATTCTTCTGTCTCAGCCTTCTAAATTGTTGGGATTAGAGGTGTACACAGCCACAACTGGCTTAAAAAGATAATTTTTAGCATTCCTTTCATTGATAGGGTTATTATGGTTTGGATCTGAAATAGTCCCAGAATCTCAGGTGTTCAGAGGTGGGGCTTTTGGAAAGTTTTTGGATCATGTAGGTTCTGACCTCATCAGTGGATCAACCCATTGATGGCTGAGTGGGTGAACCCAGTGAGTTGGAAGAAGTAGGTCACTGGGGGCATGCTCTTGGGGATTATATCTTATCCCTGATCTCTTCTTCTCTCCTTTCTCCTTTTCCTCTCTCTCACTTTCACACATTCTCTCTCTGTTTCCTGGGTGAAATGAACTGAGCAGCTTCTCTCTGCAACACCCTTCCACCATGACACTGTGCCTCACCTCCAGGCCAGAGCAATGGAGCTGGCTGCCATGGACTGTGACCTCTGAACCTGATCCAAAATAAATCTTCCCTTCTTTAGCCAAGTTGCTTTTCTCAGAGACTAATTGACTAACACAAGAAAAAAATCATTTTCAGTGATAAGTGAAACTAATGGTCAAGACAGTGAGAACTGTATTTATTATTATGGAGACTTTAAAAAATTTTGTGTGAACTTATGTCAGTGAACTATAATAAGACAAATATTACAAAACAAAAAGAATAACAGATTAATAAGTATAATTCTAATGTATTTTAAGGGAAATCTCATACCAATATATATTTATATATTTGTACCTAATAAAATAATAATAATTCTGTATTACAGCAAAAATTCCACAAGAAAAGTACAAATTGAAAGAGAAGGATAAATTTTTAATATTAATGATAGTATTCAAATTCAGTAAAATATTTCCTCTATTAACTATAATTTTCACTAATCAAACCAGAATACCAAATCGAGTATTGACCAAATTTCCATCACTATAAAATGTAATGGAGATAAATCAACTTAAAAAGATGAAAGGTTTATTTATGCTCACAGTTTTGGAGGTTCCAGTTCATGATTGGTAGGTCCCATTGCTCTGGGGCTTCTTGTGAGGCAGCATATCATGGTGATATTGTGTGACGAAACCATTCACCTCAAGGCCAGGAAGTGAAAAAGAGAGAAGCTGCACTCCCACTATCACTATCAAAGGCACGTCCTCAGTGACCTAAGGATTTCTGCAAGGCAACACCTTTTAAAGGTTCTACTACCTCCTAAAAGCACCATGGGTTGGGGACTGAGCCTTTAACACATGGGCCTTTGAGAGACACTTATCCATACCTTAGCACCAAGTATACAAGAACACCAAATCACAATACCTAAGAACAATATGTTGCACTTTGCCCTTTGTTACACTCTCAAATGGCTGGGATTATAGGCGTGGTGTGCACCACCATGCCCAGCCCAAACTCTTATACTCTTGATATGAATGCAAATACAAAGATGTATTTGTAGCAGAAGCCAAGTGTGCTACTGAGAGTTCTTTGAGTTAAATTCTGTGTCAAATATAATATTTATTTTCGGTTAAGTAGAAGAAACAAGTATTATTAAAAGTAATAAAATATCTTATCAAATCTCAATAGTAATCATAGCAATTATTTTGAGCTTAAATCAGTGGTTCTCATCTAGGGGAATTTTTCCTGTCAGAGGACATTTAGTAATGTCTAAAGACAGTTTGAGTTGTCATAACTGGGTAGGGGTACATCTGGTGGGCAGTAGTCAGGGATGTTGGTAAACATCCTATAATACAAAGGACAGTCCTCCTGTACAACAAAGAATGATCCAGTCCAAAATGTCAAGAGCATTGAAGTTGAGAAACTTTAACATAGAATGTTCAAGGTTTTTTCCTCCTGAGATTACTATTTTATTCCTGACATTTAAAATGCAAATGTATGTAATAATATAAAGCCGACAGACTTATTGTTTTATTATTGTGTGTGAATTTTTTATAGACAAAGCACCCCCTTATTTTCTGTGTTTGGAACAGACTGTCCAACTTGAGTAACATGCCAAATATATTAAAAGTCACAATCTATATACCAAAAGTCATAAAGAGAAATTTACTTATGTATGTATGTATTAATTTTTGTGGTACTGGGGATTGAACCTGGTGGTATTCATAGGCCTTACCAAGTATTCAATGCCATTAACAGGAATGGACTTTTGAAGCTTCTGAGAAAAAAATTGGCAGCTCTTAAAATTGTCCCAATATGCTAAGGTTAATCTGTGGTGACATGTGTCATGCCTCAGTGCTGTGGGGCTTGGCTGGCCCCAAATGGTAAGAATTAATCTTTCTTTGAGATCTAGGAAGGCAGAGGGTTGATGGAAGCATTGGAAAAAAACGTTCTCACTAATTGTTTATATGAAGTATAGGAAGTACATACAAAGAAATAGTAAATAGAATACATCAAAGATAAAACTAAGCAGTTAGACTGAGGGGAGCAGATACAAATTTCACTAATTGGTTTACTTGTTGTCCTGTTTTTGCATTGTTTTGAATTGAATGAATCAGCCAAGACTTCCTATGAAAAGTTTGTCACAAGGTATACTAATAGTAAATCAAAGGCAAACAAATGACCTCTTATCTCATAAATTCCCATGCAATGAAAAAGATCAATCATATGCAGATGGCACATTTGTTCTTGTTTCTGTCTTTCTTTATTCTCTTTCCCTTTCTTGAACAGTCTTAGTTCAAATTGAGTTTTTGTTGCTTACCTTTCATTTCCTTGTTTTTATTGGTTCTTATTTTAATAATTAAAAAATACTCCCTCTCCTGCTTTCTAATGAGAGCATTATCTTCTCTTGATCATAGTGATTGGTTCACAGATAATAACATGACCGAAGGAGAACAATTTAGAAATACTTTTTTCTCACTGGGGTTGCTGAATGAAAGGGATGTAAAGCCTAGAACTTTTGGTAGCTATCTTGCTACCAGGGGGTGAGAACACCTTCCCAAGAATAGAGCTAATATAGAGGAAAAGTAGAGTTGACAGATGGAGAGAAAAACAGAGGAAAGGGGATTTCTTTGTTTGATTGTCTATATGCACCTGTCTAAAGTCCACACTTGAACTTTCCAGTTACATAGGTTAATAAATCCCCTTTTTTATGAAGCTAATTTCTGCTGTTTTTCTGTCACTTATAACAATTTTATGACTAATATCACTTCCTTCCCAAAGACTTCCTTGACCATTTTACTTCATGATATTCTTTCTCGACTCTAATTTGCATAGGATTTATAAATTTATGGTATATATTCTAGCACTTGATTATGTACTATATTATATTGTTCTCTGCTCATTAAATTTATGTGAATTCAGTCTTCCCAATTTACTTTAATAATATATTCATGGTTTGTAAATCACTTTTATATTCAACATTTCATTTAATTTGTAAACTTATAGAGAGAAGATATTTTGTCTTACATTTCTTTTGGATTTTCCATATTACTTAGCATAGGGCAGTCACATAATGGGTACTTAATAAATAGTGGATTTATTCAAATTTCTATTCACAGCTATAATTCTTTTTTTGAGCATTTAGAGAAACTTTCAATTCAATAAACTACAACAGTACATAAATGCCTAGAGATTGTAATCTTAAAGTGTACAAAAATAAAAAAAACATTTATCATGAGCCAATTTGCAGAAATAAAGCAAGGCCAATTCACTAGAGAGATCTTTCTGAAATCAGAAACCTTATCATGTTTATCTTTGTACACAGCAATATCTAGTACAGTACCAGGCAAATAATAGATGCTTAGTACAAATTTATTTAATAGATGAGTGACTGCATTGATTATAACTTGACTTCATTGATGATGAAAATATTCTGTAATTTTTGCAGTCCAGTATGATAGCCACATGTTGCTCTTGAACACTTCAAATGTTGCTAGAGTAACTGAATGCTTATTTTTACTTAATTTTAATTTAAGATAGCCAAATGTAACCAGTGGCTGCTGTTTTATGTAATGTGGTTTGTAAGCACAAAGAAGCAGCCTACACAACACAAATAAGAATCACATTGTATATAAATATTTAAGTGCTATCATAGATTGTATTTTATCTTTTGGGAGGGGGAAACAAATGTGATTTATAATAATAGTCAAAACAATAGTTGATTCTTCTCATAAGGCCAAGTTCACATATTGCCTCCTTTGAGAAGCCTGCCTTGACTTTGACTCCCACCCAACCTTTTACTTCATCCAGGTCAGAAGTAATAAACTAACAATTCTTTCCAATGGCACTTTGTAATATTATAATTAAGTTTGCTATGCTATATTATAACCAGTTTTCATTTATGCCTAATTAATAAGCTAGGTTTATTGCTTTTTGAGGGAAGAGACCATGTCTCTTCTTACTCTTCTTCATTCATTCGAAAATATTTAAGTTAATACTGTATCAGAAGTAATAGTCTAAATTTTTATTGTTTAAGCCATCCAGTCTGTGGTACTTTATTATGACAGTCTAGATAGATTCACTCACTACAAACTAACTGGATGTTATACAACTCACATTGTAAATCCTGAAGTGATAGGACCCTAAGGTGACCTTTAAAGTTGAGGCCTAAAGATGTTTAGGAGTTAGCTAATGAGGGAGAATTGAGTAGCAAAGGAACTATAATATCTCAAATGAATGAAACTACATGAAACTCCCAAGGAAGTAAAAGAAATTTAGTGTCTGCAACCTAGGTATGAAATGGTGCAGAATAAGGATGGTGATTACATAGGACTATGGAAGCCAAGGTAAGATATTGAGACCATCTTGGAGCTACCATAATGAAATGAAACCATTTAAAGAATTTTAAGCAGCAGAGTGGCATACCTAAATTTTAGCTTAGGAAGGTTATTTTGCTTGCAGAGTGGAGACAAGATTGGAGGAAAGCCATCCTGAAGGCAAAGAACCCTTTAGAAGTTTTATACTTGTTCATATGAAAGATGGTAATGACTTGGACCAGAGTTCTTATATCTCTAAGGCCTAGTGTGATACCCAACACATAACAGGTGCTCAAAAGATATTTGAAATGAAGTAATTTGAACAGAAACATGAAGGTCAATATTTTTTTCATTTGGATTACAAACGTAAAGGAGAACAACAAAAAGAAGCAGCATTTTTCAGAATTTACATGCTGTCAATAAATATATTAAGATCATACTTCTTGATGGGAAAAATGAAGGATTTGGGGTCTCACACTAATAATTTTGGTCATATTCAAATTAAAAGAAAACAATTTATGCCAATATCATCATCTTAGAAAATGAATAAGGTTAGCAGTTCAGTGATAAGCAAGAAAGATATAATGTCCAACCACTGTATTTGGGGTTTAAATAAAGTTTTTCACATTAATTGAAATCACATAAAATTCTGATTTATAGTCCATATTTTAGGAGTTGGAAGTGTAAGTTTTCTTAAGACAAATAAATCTGAGGATTAGCTGATAATAATTGTTAATTTCCATTTTTCCCTCTAAAGTAAGCTCTGATGATAATAGTGGGAGGATTAGGTTGGTTAAAAACCATATCAGAAAAGATTGAAAGCTGTGAGATTATTGAAATTACCTGTCAAGTGAAGAAACCAGTTTAAAGAACTCAAAGAATTTTGGAATTTCCAAATTTTTAAGAAATAGCTTAGGTTTTTATCTTGTCCAGAGTCCAAAAGGTTGACCAAGTGACCTCTTTTTCTTTGGTACTGGGGATTAAATCCATGGGTACTTTACCACTGAGACACATCTCCAGGATTTTTCATCTTTTTATTTTGAGACACCTTCTTGTTTAGTTGCTTAGGACCTCAAACTTGCCATCCTTCTGCTCCAGCCTCCCAAGTTGCTGGGATTACAGGTGTATACCACCATGTGGCTCCAGATAATTATTTTCATTTAATTTGTCTTCTTACCCTCTTGAATGTTCCATACATGTTTAATAGGTCACCTTTATTAAATATCATTTACGCCAGTCATCTGTACCTTCTAAGTGTCTCTTTTAACTTCTAATCCTTTCTACTGGATGTCTGTAATACTGTTCTATCCCCAATTAATCAGGCTGTTTCTTCACCATCAGTCAAAAGCTTCTGCAAATTCCACCTCTCCCAGAAACCTACCGTGACTTAGTTTTCGTATATGTCACTTTTGGGCTTGTTTAGTTATTCTTTCCCTTTTTTTATGTCCTTAAAATGTTTTCATCATTCCATTTTAAAGTGTATATTTCTATGGAGCAAAAGCTGTATGAATTTATTTAGCCTAGGATTGAACCTGATAAACATCCCCATGAAGAGAACATATGAATGGCATGTTGATGTGTGTGTGAGTATGTGTGTGAGTGGTTTTGAAAATATTTATCTTTCCTTTCAAATTCTGCCTGATCCAGACTCAAACTTCTACAATTAACAGTTGAATACCAAAGATTGTGAAAACATACCTTTTGATTTTAGGATGATTTCAGGGAATATCAGGGTTGGCTTGGCTTCTTATTGTTATCATTGACAAATGGCATGATTTAATGTAACCAACATTCTTAGACCAAAATGGAAGAAACAAAACAACACACCAGAGACAACATTCTGCCATTACATATCTACTTTCAGTTCAAATTAGCATGCATTCCATTTTCATTACAACAGAGAGAAGTGGAAACAATGGGTCTCTCTTAGCCACAAATCAATGTATAAACCCTGATCAATGGATGTGAAGCTCCTCTGGATATTTGAAATATTTTTATGCATTCTGGCAGACTCTATAGCAGGAAGCAATCCATTAGGTTTTGAAAAGTGGAAAGCCAATATAGATAGGCTACATGTCAACTTATTACATCCCTCATACTTCTGTTTTTATGTTTCCTACTTTCAATTATCAAAATGTGGATTAGCTGAATTATTCATATATAATAAAATATATCTGAACTCTACGTTCATTTTATCTCTTCAATGTATTTTCTAAGGCAATATTGAAAAATATCTTTGGTTCAGTTTCCAACCACCTGAAAAATGAAAATACTAATATTGATCCAGGAATGCTATGATGATTAATCATTTGAAATCTGAAACTATAAAAAGCTTAAAAATCACTGCTGTCCTTGTAACGTCTATCCTTTCTCAAAAAGCAGAAGCTGGATGTGCAATTAAACTTTGGTTGATGGGTAAAGCAGCTTCTTTTCATACCGTGGACTCTCTGAAATCTTGCTTTCCACATTAGAAGGCTTCAGTATGAGGCCATGATTAGTCACAGACTGTAGCTGTCACACTTTATCATATTATAGCCAAATGAGATATCATAGCATAACATGAATTGCTGACAAAATTTTGAGTCTATTCCTAACCTATGACCAAAATTTATGGCTAGCATGACTACAAATCACAAGGTGACTTGTTCACTAGGAAATTTCTACTGAAATATTCTTAGGCCATAGACGGTCCGTGAAACAAAAAGCCTTGTAATTATCTACTCACCAAGGATGAGTAGCTATTTGTGCCAAGTGGAACAAACAGCACACTCATGGAAAATTATTTGCCTTATTTGTTAAGGCTATCTTGTCATATTTGCTATTTGAAAGAAAGGATTAAGATCTTTGATTGTTAAGCAGGTCCTAGAAATTGTGCAGAGGCATCACTTTTAGGTCGGTGACAAAGGTCTTTAGGGGTTTGGAAATACTATATGGAAGGTTTTCCTCTTGAACTCATGGTGCTACTAAGTTCATCTTAGAAGTGTACCCTTAAGGAATTTGACCTTGTTACTCAAAGAAGGGAAAAATGTGTCAAAATTTCTTACTTAGATTGTTAAATTATTCCTCTAAGACTGAATCTTAAAAACGGTTGGAGGATAAAGATGGAATAAGACCTGGTGGGTTAAAATGTGATAGTTTCAGTGGAGTGGGAGACATGGGTTCCAGAATACAGTCCTGCTAGAAGAAGAATGTAGAAACTTAAGAAGATATTGTGAAAGATTTGTGCCTGGAGAAATTGAGTCAATTGTTCCACTGGGAATGCAGAGGAAAAGAACAGATGATATTAAACCTCAGCATTCAGAAGAATTATTTTAGTTCTACATTATCTTGTAATTATTACAGCTTTTCAGATTTCTACCTGTTCTGCAGTATCCTACATTTTTGCTGAATGGTTTAGCACATCTGCAGTAAGAAAATGTGTAAAAAGGACAAACTCAATGAATTTAATAATCTGTGTTTGTCTTGACTGCCTTAGGAGAAGATTCTAAAAATATATAAATTATTTCAGGTCACTAACACTGCCATCAAAGACTGTAGCTATTGGTTAGCCTAATGAAGGTTGAAGCTGGCCCCAGAATGACACCCACCCCCATGTAGAAAAATATAAAAATGGAAGTTTGCAGTTCGTGCAGCATACCTTTATTTATACAGTGCTTAGAGAGCAGAGTATATAGGAATTGTGGGAAGTTATACTCTAGTAAGCATTACTCAGTGAAAAAATATTTGGGGGGGTCAATGATATTTCCCTTTTGTACAATTTTAACTTGAATTTGGATGCCCCCACATTCCAGATTTTTGAAGCCAATGTAAATAGGTGTTGCACACAAATCTTCTAACTGATATTCTTTATCTGCTAGGGAGTGGGTAGGGCATTTGAAAGAGAAATGGGAAATTCAAACTTGAGTGTTCATAGGGAAGAATCCTTGGTATTATTTAGAACCTCTTAGAAAATAAATGTACATAGCATCCCTGAGTAGTTGCTCGGTTGGTCAGATTTCTTTTTTTTTTTTTTTTTTTAAGTCCAAACCATAGCATATTGTAGAAAATCACAATCTATTGAATGTTCCTACCTTTGAAATCCAGAATCAGAATTTTAATATAACAGCGCAATTTAATCTATTTATGCATGCCAGATTATATAGCAATGAAAGATCTGGTCTGCTCAATTTGTTCTGGGCTGCCTATATAGCAGACTAGTGTGGCAATCTCTGAGCTCTGAGTCTTGCTCTTCCCGTGACTGTCTTAATGAATTAGGAAGAGCCAGTCTTTTTGGTCCTGTTTGAGTTTACAATGCACATCTCAATATTACCACAGAAAATCAAGCATTGTTTGAACTAAGAGTGAATGAAGGGCCTTAATTCTTTGGATTTTTCTTAGAAATACACCTGAGTGTTCATCCTGTGAAACTTCTTTCTGTCTCTACCCTCTCTTTCTCTAGAAATCTATTTTATTTAAATATGGGGCCATCCTGAGGTGAATGTTACGAAGGTGGTAAGCTTGCTGTGTTTTAATGACTGCTCTACTCTTCCTTTTCAAGAAAAAAAAAAAAACAAGATTTCAGACTAACTATAGTACTATCTCCATTTAGCTCTACTGCCAAGGGAGAGGGAAGATGAGCTCCCAATGCCTGACCAGCTTTCTGTTGTAGCGGATAGATTTTTATTGAATTGGGATCATTTCAAATTAACAGCAGAGATTTGACATAACCAAATTCGATGGGTTTTTCATTTTCTTGTAAACCCCGTGGAAGTGTTTTTGTAAGAGAGTGAAACACTTGGCTTAACTGGAAAATGTTTTTCTAATATTTCTATTATATATATTGTTTCAGTGGTTTAAGTTCAAGGGTAAAATCTCAGTGCTCTCCCTTCCTTTTTCCTTACCTAGAAGAGGTCTTTAATTTCTCTAACTATGGTCCCATTTTTCATTTAGGTCTCTTAAGGCTGCCTGGCTTTGTAATGTAATGGTCATCTTCATATCTTAATAAAACAAAAATTGAATTATATGCACTACTGAGCAAGCATGACATGACTTTTGCTAGCATATGTAAGGTGTGAAAACCTGGGGGAAAATACTATTCAATTTAAGTTCCACTTGAGCACACTGCAGTGCACTGGAAATGAGTTCTGTCTTAATGGCACTGAAAAAGGTAGAAGCAGGGAAAGGTGGAGATCACCGATTTGAACCTAATTAAAAAGACTTGATAAAAATGCTAGAAAGCCAGATGGTAAAGTCAATTTCTTAGTACTGTGCCAGTCCAGGGATGGAATATGTTTAGCAGTTGACATTCCGCAAGGGTAGATTGATAATATCAGCAATGAAACCAAAAGAATTTTGTTAACACTGTTAGACTTCACTTTAAAACTCTTTCATGCTTCTGTATTGAAGTGGAAACCAAAAAATGTAAAATCTCTAATCAGATTTTAAAACTCTACAAGAGCTTCAAGTATTTTATTACTATTGAATATCTCCAACACTAATTTGGAAACTAAATACTAACCGTATTATAATATAATAGCAAATAAAAGAGTAGAAATTCAGCACAGTATAGTTATCATTCCTTGGTAAAATTATTCCTTTTTAATTTTAAAAGTTAAACAATTGATTACTTCAAAACAACACTTAAACTAATCCACTTAAAGAAATACTACTCAAATTTAGGCATCTTTGGTTACTCCCAATACAAACATGTAGAAATTGGAAATTTCTGATCATACATTATTAGATGAGCCTTTCTTGAATATTTTCATTGTTATGATTATATGCAACATCCCTCCATAAAACAAATAGAAATAGTTAAATCAGAAAATTTCCTTCCTTCATCCAATTTTCTCAATGAGTGTTTACCCATAGGTATTGAGTACTATTAAAAAATTAAATGAAGTTAGGTATTGAGTGAGTTCTATTTTGAAATACTTTATTATTTTAAAATGGAGGAGAGCTTAAAAAGTATCATGTGTCTATCCAGGGACAGAAAGGAGAATAGAGGAGAAAAAGGTCAGCAAAACTCATGACTGTTATCAGTGCCTAACTTTGCCACTAGAAATTATTTTTTGGAACACTGATTCATAGTCTTGATGTTCCTCAGTCCATTTGTTCCTCTGTGATGAAACCGAATAATTTATAGGTAACTGAGGCTTTCACAAGTGCCAGGACAGAGTAAATAGATCTGCCTTTTCCCAGCTAACAACAAATAGTAATGCCTTGAATTTATAGTCTTCCTTTTCCAAAGAGCTCAGGGAGAAGACATTTTGCTGCCTAATTCATCTCAAATAGTGAAGAGCCTTTAACAAGAAGTTTCGATGGTGTCAGGGACACAGCTAATGAGGTTTGTTGAATCCTAGTTTTTATAAAGTAGGATGTTAGCTCTCTGCCTCAAAACAGGATTCACTTAGTACCACAATCCCTGATATCTTCCATAAATCCTTCTCAGGACAATTTGTTTCATGGGCTATTGTCAAGTATCATATTTGTCACCCCACCTTTCCCAGGACTACATGAACCACCAAACAAATAACCTATCTAAGCTACTCTACACCCAAGGCATTCAAATAGCAGAGCAAATTTTTTTGTCAGAATGTTCTTCATTACTATTGGAATATGGGAGCCTTGCTCTTTTTCTAGGGAGTCACCATCTTGGCTAAAACATTATTTCCTCACCTCATTTGATTTTCCACTAGATATATCTGGCTCTGTCTTCCAACAATTCTTTCTGTGCAACCCTGGATTCGATTCTATTCTATTCTATTCTATTCTATTCTATTCTATTCTATTCTAGTCAGAGAATATTTTCTGTATGATTTTAATTAGTTTTAAGATGCATTGATATCTGTTTAGTGGTTGTTCATATACTGTGTCTTGGTGAGTGCACCATATTTATGTGAGAAGACTGTAGTACATTGATTGTCATAGTTTATAAATATCAATGAAATAAACCTGTTAGATGGTAGTGTTCAGATCTTTTATGTTTAATCTGATTTTTGTATGGATATTCTGTGAAATATCAGAGGAAGGTTGTTAAAATCTCCTATGATTTTGGAAGTGTCTATTCCTCCTTTTAATTCTATCGATTGTCACTTCATGAGTCTAAAAGTTTTATTATTATGTATGTGTACTTTCAGGATTTTTCCTGAGAAATGAATTCTGTTATCATTATCAAATTTTTTTTTAAACTTTGGTAATCTTATCTTTTAGCTGGTATTGTGAACTTATGTTTACTTTTTGCATAATATATATTTTGAATTCATTGTTCCCAAACATCTATATAATATTTGAAGTATGTATATTATACACAAGGAATAGTTCAGTCTTGAAAGTTTAGCATTTCTCATAATCTTTGCCTTTTAATGGGAGTCTGTAGTCTAATATCATTTAATATAATTATCAGTATGGTTGTCTTTAGATCTACTATTTTACTATTTGATTTTTGTTTGTGGTTCATAAGCTTTTTGAGTTTTTTGGAATTGGTGGGAGGAATTTTGAGGTGTTTTACAGTGCAAGCTGGAAATGCTTTAGGTTGTTGTAAGTCGAGTTTAATGGCCAGTTCTGGTGGGAGCTCAGAAGACCAGAATGCCAATAGGAGTCTGGATAGTGAAGACAGGGTTCAAGAAGGTTTAGGAAAAGGAGGTCACTATTGGTAATCGGACTAGAGGCCATTTGTGTTATGTTCTGACTGAGAAGTTGTCTCCATATTGCCCATGTCCTGAAACATGATTTCAGGACATGAAATCATGGATCATGATTTGATCCATGTCCTGATTTTAAAAGTGCTGAACTTTTTAATCTGGCAGAAGAAATGGCTAGACAGCATAACATTCAGGAAGTCGCTTGGGTAGCACTGGCAACTTTTAGCCAAATTTATTGTGATAATCAGGAGCAGAAAGCAGGACATAAAGATTTGAAAAACTTGGACTTGTAAGTTCGGAGTAAAGTTGGGGCTAAGGAAGTTGCAGGTGTTAAAGACATTACTGCCACTGAAGAAATGCTTAAGACTTTTCCCAGAGACTGTAAGATGCTTGAGGGCATCTCAAGAGCAGGCACAACTATATCCATCTCAAGTTCAGGGGAGTAAAAGTGAAAATTCTCTTGAGAAGAGACCAGTGGGGCACCCTTCTTGCACAAGGGGGCCTAGGAAGATTTTTCTACATGCTCATCTATCCAGGCACTATCAGAGGTTATTGCAGCTCAGGTCCCTGGAGGCTTGACTACTGCTCAAGATGGCAGCAAATCTTTTCATCAACCACGTGGTGCTGGTTCTGCAGGAATGCAGGACGCTGGAGTTAGGGATTCAAGAGGCTTCCATCAAGATTTCAAAGGAATGCCTTGGAAGCCAGGCACAGTGAGCAGGGTCAGAGTCTCTGCCTGCACTCCCTGAGAAGGCAAGTTGTGGAGATTTGAGGAGGAAGCTGAAACTACAGTAGAGACCCCCAAGATTAAGAAATGCCAGTAACATGGAACATCATCTTAGGAAAGCTGCAGGAATCGAGCAGAGACAAGCCAAAAGAAAGGCTACTTGGGCTGCAACTAACAAGGCCAAAGGGTGGAGCTACACAAACCCTTTGGAGAGGACATCACGCCATGTGCTCCAGATGCCAAACACAGAACTATAGGACCTGTTTGCCCAGCTGGATTTTGGTCTTGCTTTGGTCCTATCCCTTCTTTCTATGCCCCTAATTTTGTGATTGAGAATGTTTATTCTGTACCATTATATATTAGATACCCACAAATTGCTTTTAATTTTACAGGAGCTCACAGTATGAGGTTGCCTTGAGCCATAGAGAAGATTTTGGACTTGAACTTTGAGCAATCTTAGAATTGTTGAGACCATGGGAACTCTTGGGAATGGACTAAATGTATTTTGCATTGCCAGATGAGTGTGGGCTTTGGGGGGTCAGGGGTGGAATGTTATGGGTTGGATGAGATATCCCCCAAAAGCACACATGTAAGACAATGCAAGAAGTTTTGGAGAAGAAATGTTTGGGTTATAGCCTTAACCTAATCAGCAAATTCATCCCTGATGGGATTAATTGAGTAGGAACTGAATGCTGGTGGGGTGAGGATGAAGGAAGTGGTTCACTGGGGTGTGGCTATGGTGTATATATTTTGTATCTGGAGAGTTAAGTCTCTCTCTGCTTTCTGATCACCACATGAGCTGCTTCCTTTGGCCACACTTCTGCCATGGTGTCCTGCCCCTCCTCAAGCCCTAATGAATGGAGCCTGCTGTCTGTGGATAGAGATCTCTGAAACTGTGAGCCCCCAAATAAGCTTTTCTTCCTCTATAATTGTGCTGATCAGATCTTTCAGTCGCAGTCATGAAAACCTGATTAAAACAACCCAAGTCCTCAGGACAGCTACAGCTCTAGCTGTAGCTCTATCTTTAGTTCGAGCATCAACTCAGGCTCAGGCTTAGCCTCCCAAAGTTGCTCAGGTCATCATGAAAATTCCATAGGAGCTGACATCCTTCTATGCAGTGTGTACAAAAAACCTTGAGGAAAAAAATTGCATGCATTTTGAAGAAATTAAGAGAGAACAAGAACTCTTTTAGTTTTATTAAAATAATTAAATGTTTCTGATTCTCTTTATTCACCTAAAGATTGGAGATTCTCTTTGATATCATATCTTCCCCACCTGAAGAAATTTCCTTGACATTTCTTGTAGTTTGGATTTTCCTGTGATTCATTCTCTTAATTTTATTTTGTCTGAACACATGAAATTTATTCTATGCCACTTGCTTCCTCCAAAATTTGATTTCTCTCTAAATTCACATGCTTTTAATTTATAGTTTTTAATTTGTCAGAGGATATTTTTTAGAAGCTTACTCATTCATACTGGAAGTAATGTTCCCATTAACCTGTTTTTCAAAAATATTTAAAACATGGAGTAGTGTTTTATGCACTAGTGATAAATAAAAAAGTATGAAAATGAGCAGAATGCATTCTCGTTTTAGAAACAAAAATATGTAGTTATACATTCATAATGTGTAAAAATGAAAAGGAAATTTGTCCAAGTCTTAATAGGGATTATTTCCTGGTGGTTGGATTATGGCTGATTTTTATCTTATTCTTTAGAACTTGCTATAAGTTATATTTTAAAGAATAGCACATTTAGTTTTATGATCAGAAAAATAATAAAATTGATTTAAAAAGATGTTGGAAGGCAATGAATGAATAATTAATAAATGAATCAGACAGTCAATAAATCCTCTAGTATTTCAGCAGAGGAAAGGATTGTCTAGATCAGAAGATCAGAATAGCTTTTCATGGAGGTAGTAGGATATGAAATGTTTCTGGAAGGGAACAGTTTAAATAAGTATTGGGTTAGAAGGAGCATTTTAATATTTTTATCATTATGACATTTCAGTGCTTGAATTTAAGAAGGTATATGGCAAGCCTCTTTCTTTTTGTTGGCTATAATGTGAGTTTTTCACATTGTGTTTCAGCAACCGGTCAGTGCTGTTGGCAAGGATGGCAGAAAATAAGGCTATTCATTCAGCCTTCAGCTTGTTTTCTATTTCAGGCTTAGTGGCTATACTGGGGAACTAAATAAAAGAAGAAAAAAGTAATTCGTGACTTCTATATATTCATTTATTTTTCTTTTTTTTAACTTCCTTCAATCTTTAATTTTCCATCTGCAGAAATATTCTCAGAGTGATAATTTCATAAACCTCTTATAAAACTTTATGGGAGAATTCCTTTTTTCTGATATTTTCTCTGCTCTAATTTTTAATATGGAAAAAATTTCAATAAAACAAGTTGGAAAGTTAACTTGGAATTTTAAAATTAAATGCTAAAACATGTCGTGTAGAATTTTAACTAGAAATTCAAAGAGGTATTTTTAGAATACAATATGATGATTATGTTTTCTAATTTTAGCAAAAATTTCAAATAGGCTTTCCCACTCACTAGAAGCCTCAAATTATATAAGCAGTCTTTTTAGTCTTTGAAACCAACATTTTAGATAAAAGGAGCAAGTTATTATAAAACAAATCACACATAGGATATTCAATCACAAATCTAACTTCCAGGATATATTCTGAGTGAACACTGACTGACTACAGTCTTTCTCTGATGTCCTTTACAGAGTTCAATGATTCAGTGTATGAACAGTTTGAGACCCTGTACAATCATTAATCTTCAAAAGAAGATTCAGCCAGGCATGATGGTGCACACCTGTAATCCCAGCAACTTGGTAGGCTGAGGCAGGAAGATTGCAAGTTCAAAGCCAGTCTCAGCAGCTTACTGAGGCCCTAGGTAACTTAGTCAGAACCTGTTTCAAAATAAAAAATAAAAAGGGCTAGGGATGTGGCTCAGTGGTTAAGTGCCCCTGGGTTCAATCCCTGGCACTCTACTGAAAAACAAACAAACAAAAACAGAAGATTTAATTATGTTGAGAATAACAGACAAATAAATGGGCTCATATATTTTGAAAAGATTTTCTGTATGTATGTTGAAAATGAAACATTTTATTGCTTAAACATCTGATGAAAATTCTCTTAATCAGAGCATTCAATTTCTTGAACATTTCAACTAACTGACATTTAATGCTTGCACAATTTGGAGAAACATAGATGTGTAATAATATTAGGAAAAATATAAGTACATCATAATAGGCAAAATCATCCCTTTTGTTCATTGTCTTATCAGTATTCAATATATTTGTCATTGCAGTTAAATTTTATAATACATGTGCATCCAACAATCATCCCTTCACAATCAGCAATAATAAATATTAGGACAATAGAGGATTATTAAAGAAATGTCCAACTTTAATGAGAATACAAGAAAGCTTAATCACTGATCATTTAAAATTCATTTGAGCACCTAGAGCAGCAATACCTAACAAAACTTTTTGTGAAGTTGGAAATGTTCTATATTTAAACTGTTCATTATAGTAACCATGACTTACATGTGACTGATGAGCACTTGAGGCTTGTGTGACCTAGGAATTGAATTTTTAATTTTGTTACATTGATTAATTTAAATGCAAACATTTGGTTAGGATTCTATTTACAATGTAAATCTAGAGTTGTCACATATTATTAAAGTTGTAAAGTGATGATAAACTTTAAATGGTTTATAATTCTATTGTCTTAATTCATTCTGAAATAGAATCTAAATAGATGCTGGAAATTCACAAAATATATTTAATTCATTCCATTCAGTTTCCAAATATATGACAACAAGAAGGCATATGTTATGATATGTTATGATTTGGATATGATGTGTTCTCTGAATGTTCATGTATGAAACAATGCAGAAGTGTTCACTGGTGAAAGGATTAGATTAAAAGTCATGACCTGATCAATGATTATGTCATAGTCAATCAATTGATGATGAATTTTATGGATTAACAATTTAATGGTTTAAAACTATACTACAGAGCAACAGCAATAAAACAACATGGTATTGGCACCAAAACACTTAGAACAATGGTACAGAATACATGACACAGAGACAAACACACATAAATACAGTTATCTCATACTAGACTAAGGCATCAAAAGCATTCACTGGAGAAAAAATAGCCTATTCAACAAATGGTGCTGGGAAAAATGAAAAGCTACATGCAACAAAATGAAATGAAACCTTTTTCTCTCATCCCAAATGAAACTCCACTCAAAGTGGATCGAAGACTTAGGCACTAGAACAGAGACCCTATACCTACTAGAAGAAAAAGTAGACCCAAATCTTCACCGTGTTGGCCTAGGATCTGACTTCCTTAACAAGACCTGTAAAGCACAAGAAGTTAAATCAAGAATCAATAGATGGGATGGATACAAACTAAAAAGCTTCTCAACAAAAGGAATAACCAATAAGGTGAAGACAAAGCCTGCAGATTGGGAAAAAAATCTTTACCACATGCACTTCACATAAAGCATTAATCTCTAGGATATATGAAGAACTCAAAAAACACCAAAAACCCAAATAACCCAATCAATAAATGGGTTAAGGAACTGAACAGACATTTCACAGAAGAAGAAATACAATTGGTTAACAAGCATACGAAAAAATGTTTACCATCTCTCACAGTTAGAGAAGTGCAAATAAAAATTATACTGAGATTTCATCTCACTCCAATCAGAATGGCACTTATCAAGAATACAAGCAACAAAAATGTTGGTGAGGGTGTGGAGAAAAGGTACACTCATATATTACTGGTAGGAATGCAAATTGGTGCAACCATTATGGAAGGTTGTTTGGGTATTCCTCAGAAAATTTGGAATGTAACCACCATTTGACCCAGCTATCCCACTCCTTGGTTTATACCCAAAGGACTTAAAATCAGTGTACAACAGTGACACAGCCACATCTGTGTTTATAGTGGCTCAACTCACAATATCTAAACTATGGAACCAACCTAGGTGTCCCTGAACAGATGAATGGATAAAGAAAATGTGATATATATATATATATATATATGTATATATATATATACATATATATACACACATATATATGTATATATATCATATATATTTATATATATGTATATAAATGTGATATATATATATCACACACACATATGCATGATGGAATATTACTCATCTTTAAAGACAAATGAAATTATAGCATTTGCAGGTAAATGTATGGAGTTGGAGAATATCATGCTAAATGAAATAAGCCAAACCCAAAAGATGAAAGGTTAAATGTTTTCCCAGATAGTGGATGCTAATTCACAATAATTGTTGGGGTGGTGCCAGGGAAGAATTGAGTTACTTTAGATTAGTTAGAGGGGAGTGAAGGGAGCGAAAGGGTATGGGTGTAGAAAGGATAGTAGAATGAAACAAACATTATTACCTCATGTACATATATGACTGCATGACTGATGTGATCCTACAATGTATACAATCAGAAAAATGAGAAATTATACTCCATTTATGTATGACTTATCAAAACACATAAATGCACTCTACTGTCATATATAACTAATTAGAACAAATAACAAAACAAAAAATAATTTGAACGGATTAATGGGTGGTATCTCTAGACAGAACATGACTGAAAGAAGTAGGTTACTAGAGACATGCCCTTGGCATTTATATTATTCCTGGCTCCTTGCAACTCAGGATCTCCCTCTGCTTCCTGACTGCCATGAACTGTACAGTTTACCTCTACCATACCCTTTCAATACCATGATGTTCTGCCTCACTTCATGCCGAGAGCTATAGAGTCAGTTGACCATGGAGTGAAGCTCTGAAACCATGACCCAAAATTAGCTTTTTCTCCTTTAAGTTGCTCTTGTCAGGTATTTTGGTCATAGAGACAAAGAGCTGACTAACAAAGTAAAGACACAATTGATACATAATGCAAATATTTTAGGTGGATGTCCATTTGCAGCATGCTTTAAATATTCTCCTGAGTTTAATTTTTTGAAATATATTATATTTGAGGTTAAACTATTTAAAAATTTTAAATAAATCACATACTTAAATTTAAAAATTACTAAGTTTAATTTGCTAAAATACTTATATTTTTTATTGTAGGAAAGAAGCCTGACTACATAATCTTGACTAACTTATATGACATCACTGTAGCTGTGTATAGACTGGTAGTGGCTGATGTCCTTCTAATATTGTGTTGGGGCTCAGAAAATGATACTCAAAAGCGCATGATGCTTTGACATGTTCAGTTGAAAAAATATTCTCAGAATCAAGGTTTCTAACATTCCCTTGTTTCTATCCCAACAGTAGAAAGGGGCTCTTTCTCTAATGTTCCCTTATCTGACTGAGAATACTTTCTTCAAAAGAAACACAACTGTCTTCAAATCCTTGCCTAGGAGTTTCATGAATAACCAGAAATGATTAACCACAAAGAAAGGACACCAAAAGTTACTACCACACCCAGAAAATCTTTTCATCTATTCTTCTGAGGGGAGCTTGGATAGATTACCTGGAAGATTTCATGTGCATAATAACAGATTATTTTATTTTTTGATGTGACGTTCCACTCCTCACCTTCCCTGTAACTTGTTCCAACTTGTCTGTTTCCTTCTTACCTGTGAAGAGGATATTTAAGTTTCAACCATCTGGTTCTTTCTTGGAAGTTTCATCTATTGTATAGCTCTCATGTACATGTGCATGTTAAAAAGTTATTTTGTTTTATCTTGTTAATCTGTCATTTGTTATAGGAGTGTTAGTCATGACCCTTTATGTGGGGTAGGAAAAGGATCATCCACTTTTCCACCCCTACAAAAATGTAACAAAGATTTTCTCCCATTCTGTAGGCTTTTCCTTGATTGTTTCCCTTTGCTGTGAAGAAGCTTGTTAGTTTGATGCCATCCCATATGTTGATTATTGATTTTATATCTTGTGTTTTAGGAGTCTTGTTAAGGAAGTCTGTTCCTGAACTGATATGTTGAAGTGTTGGGCCTACGTTTTCTAAGTATGTGCAGGGTTTCTGGTCTAATTTCTAGGTCTTTGATCCACTTTGAGTTGAGTTTTGAGAAGGGTGAAAGATGAGGTTTAATTTCATTCTACTACATATGGATTTCCATTTTTTTTTCTTACCATTTGTTGAAGAGTCTGTCTTTTCTCCAATGTACGTTTTTGGTGCCTTTGTCTAGTATGAGGTAACCACACTTTTGTGGGTTTGTCTCTGTGTCTTCTATTCTGTTCCACTGGTCTTCTTGCCTGTTTTGATGCCAAAACCATGCTGTTTTGTTACTATTGCTCTGTAGTATAATTTAAGGTCTGGAATTGTGTTGCCTTCTGCATTGGTTATCTTGCTAAGGATTTCTTGGGCTATTCTGGACATCTTACTTTTCCAGATGAATTTCATGACTACTTTTTCTATTTCTATGAAGAATGTCATTAGAATTTTGATGGGAATTGCATTGAATCTGTATAGCTCTTTTGGTAATATGGCCATTTTGATGATATTTATTCTTCCTATCCAAGAACATGGGAAGTCTTTTTATCTTCTAAGATCTTCCTCAATTTCTTTCTTTAGTATTCTGTAGTTTTCATTATAGAGGTCTGCCATCTGCATCTCAGATAGAGTGTTAATTTCCAGGATATATAAAGAACTCAAAAAATGTAACACCAAAAGATAAATAACCCAATCAATACATAGGAACTGAATCAATCAATACATACAATCAATACAAAGAAACTGAAAAGAAAAATTCTGAATGGTCAACAAATATATGAAAAAATGTTCAAAATCTCTAGCAACCAGAGAAATACAAATTCAAACTACACATATTTCACTCACTCCAGTCCCAATGGCAATTATCAAGAATACAAATAGCAATAAACATTCGTGAGGATGTGGGGAAAAAGGTACACTCATACTTTGCTGATGGGAATGCAAATTGTTGCAACCACCCTGGAAAGCAGTATGGAGATTTCCCCTCAACACTAAGAATGGAACCACCATTTGTCCCAGCTATCCCACTTCTCAGTATATATTCAAAGGATTTAAAATCAGCATACTATATTGACACAGGTCCATCTATGTTTATAGCAGCTCAACTCACAATAGCTAAGTATGTAACCAACCTAGATGCCCTTCAACAAATGAATGGATAAAGAAAATGTGGTATATATACATAGTTGAATATTACTCAGTCATAAAGAAGAATGATTTTATGACATTTGTTAGTAAATGGATGGATCTGGGGACTATAATGCTGAGTGAAATAAGCCAGTCCCCAAAAGTCAAAGGTTGAATGCTTTTGCTGATATGTGGAAGCTAAATCACAATAATGGGCGGAGAGGGGAAGAACAGAAATTTAGTGAATTAGACAAAGGAGAATGGAGGGAAGAGAGGAGGAAAGACAGTGGAATGAATCCAAAATAATTTTTCTATGTACATATAGAATACACAATAGTGAATGCCACCATCATGTACATCCATAAGAATGGAGTCCTAATTAGAAAAAGATATACTCCATGCTTGTATAATTATATCAAAATGAATTCTACTGCATATATAATTAAAAAGACCCAGTAAAAATATAACAAAAATTCTTATGAGAAGGAGAATTTAATGATTAAGCAAAAGTGACACTCTTCAATTTCTATCATCAAACTTTGAAGGGTTTGTCATGAATACCTTTCAACACTTATAGTGAGAAATATTTACTGCAAATAGTTTTCTTCCTTTTTAGTGGTAAAATATTTTATGAGGAGGTGGTGATAGAATGGGGTGAACAGTTAGAGGATTATATAAGTAAAAATATTATAGAACCATTTTTATAGTTTTTATGTTTATGTTAGGCATTCTTGATTTCTCTCTCTCCCTCAGCTGGTCTTGGGCACTTACCCTTATCTTAGGGTACTATTGTTCATGGATTTAATGTGGATCATTGTAGTCACTTTGGGGGGAAATTAATTTCCTCAAATTCAAAAGAAGCCTTTTGGAATATCATTCAATATTTATTTTAACTTTCTAGCAGTTAACTTTCTCTTCATCATAGTCTCTTGCTCTGCTCCATGATTGAGGCTAAAATAAGGAGCAGTGGCAAAAAGTTTGGGGAAATAAGTGAAGGAGAACAGCAGTCATCTGCAGGCTCCATTTCACCCGCAGGGCTGCTATAATATGAGAGTTATTAATATGCCAGTTCTTATGTTCTTGGTCTTTAAAAGTGCCTTACAGCATACTCCAGTTAACTGTTTATTGCTCCCATTTCCAACCCTCCTACTGTGGAGTGTCATGCTAATGCTGAGCAATCTCCTGATTACATATTGCCACTCCCCACTGAAGAAAGAAATAAGTGCTCAGTCACTTTTAACATTATTTTCTACTTCTAATGCCCACTGTGCTAAGGTTAAGTAGAATACTTTGTAGGTGGTTAAATTGAAATTTATTTTTCTACCAATATAATATTACAAAACTTGCCTAATGGCCTTAAATATGTATTACGTGCTATATTGATAATAGGTTAATTTTCTTAATGAAAATAGTGAATATATGCTATATATATTTGAGGTTTTAAATTGTGATAATAATGACTTTTTGGTGACTGTAGTCTCCACTTTTCTGACGTAAGATTTTGTAAATATGGCTATTGATTTTACTGATTATCTTCAAATGGTTCAATAAACACTTTCTTAACAAGTCTATGAATAAATTTCCAAAATTATTTTGCTCTATAAAGTGCCTATGTGGTGGGAGTTTTAAGCTCTGCCCTATGTACTCAAAATAAATTCAATTCATCTTTAAATGTTGCACTCAATAATTTAATCTATTTTACAAGAAAACATAATAGTACTTTTTCAGTCTAAAAATTTTAAAAATCAAAACTTTTGCTAATCTCACACAATGCTTAAGCATACTTATAAAACTTCAAAGAAGATCTTTTAAAGAAAAACTGCATCTCCTAAGCTCTGCTAATTGTCTGCTCTCGCTGTCCATTGATTATGTTGAGGATACTGTGATCCACTTGAATGTGGTGGTGGTGCTGGCACCTAAGCACCATAGGTATGAAAGAAGAATGGGGAGAAATTCATTAACAAAGACTAGAAGGAAAGACTCCAAAGAATAGAGTCTAATATTCTTTTAAGTGCTTATGCTTCTTGTTTCATAAAAGAAGAGACAACACAATATGTCAAGACAACAGAACTAGCTCCTTAGAATAAGTTTTAAAAAAATCAAAACTATTCAAGCATTTTCCTGATCTAAGGTGAAGATTCTCTTTGGGAGATTGCAGAGGTAGTATTAAAGAAACCCTAAGGCCTTTTAAGTTTGAGGCTTTCACAGGATTCAGTACCAGTAATCAACCTGGTTTTCAGTGAAAGAGATGTAGCTTTCTAAGAAGAGGAAGAAGTCTTGCATCAGATCCATGTATTTATAGTGACTGTGTAAAGTAATTAGTTCAAGGTATATGACTTAGTGCCCAAGAAATTAAATATTAAGAGACATCTGCTTATCCTAGCTCCTCAGATATTAAAACAATTAAAATTATAAAAGCAATCTATGCTCTTTTAAAATAACACAGAATGATATAGTGCCACATAATAAATTATTAGTTCAACTAAAAAGTTGTAATATCATTGATAGATTAGGTAAAGGTATTGTCTCAATGTTAAATTTCCTGGGGTTTAACAATTATTATATTTTAATGAATTTTTCTTAGAATTATTCTTTTGGTTTGTTTTTAATTCAGCAATTATACTGTGGTAATATAAGAACATATTATTATTTAGAGGAAATACTCTTTGAAGTATTTAAAAGTAAAGAGCTTTATTCAAATTACTCTCAAATGTTACAGAAAAATGTGTTATGTGTAAGTGTGTGTGGTATAAATACATGTAGATGTAGATGCATATGGGAGAGAAACAGTAAACAATAAAGCAAGTGGGGTAAAATGCTAATAGCTGAATCCATATAAAGGATATGTAGATATGACTATTATTCTTGTAATTTTTAAGTTTAAAATTACTTCCAAAAAACACTTAAAAATACTATATGAAAACTCCTTTCTGCATTTTTTTCTATGCCTAAACATCACACTGAGATATTTTAAAATACAAAAAAGATGCTATATATTTAATGTCACTTTTTTTTCTTTTTCAATTATCAACATGTTTTGAACTATGTTAGGGTTTTAGGCATGTGTTAGTCAGATTTCTACCACTGTGAAAAAAATACCTGCGATTAACAACTTTAAGGAGGAAAGGTTTATTTTGGCTCATAGTTTCAGAGGTTTCAGTTGATGGCCAACTGGGTTGTTGATTTGGGACTTATGACAACTCAGTACATCATGGTAGAAGCACATTGTGGAGGAAGCTGTTCACTTCATAGTGGCCAGGAAGTAGAGAGAGAAGAAGGGGCCAGAGTTCCAACTTTCAAAACCCACCATGATCTAACTTCCTCCCACTATGCCCCATGTCTTAAAGGTTCCACCACCTCCCAATGGCAACACAAGCTGGGGACCAAGCTTCAACATATGGTCTTTAGAAGAGGTTGCAGAATCAAACTATAGCAGATTTCAAAGTCCATGTTCATTTTGTTGTAGCCAAGCTTCTTTTGACACCTGAATATTCTGCACCTTTCAATGGTCCACTGAATCCCACACATGTATTTTAAAGAACTTTGACACTATTTACACAATGGTACAAAAGTTGAGTTTGAGAAAAATATCATGTTTTGGGGGTCTTACTATTGGAAGAAAAAGATGCTTTGAAATTCAATTTCTATTGTTCCTTGATTCACCTATGGAAGAGGTAATTCATTTTTAAGATACAAATGCCAAACAGTACAAAAGGGCATACTGTGAAAAATGTTCTTTCCATCCTTTTCCTCTGATATCCAACACCTCTTTTTAGAAGTAGTCAACATACTTCTTTCTTTTATATCCTTTCAGAGATATTGTATTAATTTTCAGAGTGTATGTGTGTGTGTGCAGTTGCAACTTTGTAACATATATATGCATATATTATCATCTATCTTTATGTTATACTCAAATTTGTTGTATAGTTATTGAACCATTTCTATGTGCCAGATACTATTTTAAGTCTTCATGCTATGAACAAAACAAATCCTTACTCTCATGGTGTCATTCCAATGGGAGTAGACATATAATAAACCACAAGCATAGAATATATTATAGTCATTTCTTGGTAACCATTTGTTCCTTTCCCCTTGCAAATACCAAAAGCTGCAGATGCTCAAGTCCTTAATATGAAATGGTGCATACCCCTGTATGCACTACACACATCCTCCTGTACACTTTAAATCATCTTTAGACTATTTATGATACTTAATACAACTTAAATGCTATGTGCATAGTTGCTGTACTATATTGTTTAGGAAATAATACAAGAAAGCCTATACATGTTGTATAAATGCAGTATTTTTTCAAATATTTTTGATGTACAGTTGAATCTACAAATATAGAAGGCTGACTGTATACAATATGCTAGAAAGGCTGACTGTATACAATATGCTAGAAAGTAAAAAGTGCTATTAAACAAAGAGGACACAGAAAGTGAGGTTGAGAGGGCCAGGTCATGGAGTAGGGATGCATTGTTAAGATAGACCTTCTTAAGAAAGTAATGTTTAAGTGAGGACTTCAAAAAGGATAGAGAGATTGTCTTGTAGGTATCTGGAGAATTATCACAGAAGAAACAGTTGTTGAAAAGGCTCTATGGTGAGCATATCATGCCTATGGGCTTCTAGGAATAGCAGAGGGTTCAATCAAAGTGGATGAACTGCATCAGAGTCATCCAAAGAGAAAATAGCTCCAGGGAAGTTCAGAGAAGAAGAAATGTTGAGGCACTTGCAGTAAATGGAGAGTCATTGGAGCTTATCATGAAGAGGAATATTACCTGACTTAGAATTTAAGAAGATAATTCTTTGAGTGTTGTACTGAGAAGGGTGAAACCAGGGAGATAGTCTACATGGGTATTGCCAAAATTCCAAAAAGTCTTGTTGGTGGTTTGGAACAGGGTGGTAGCAGTGATCAGGATATGCATATATGTCAAGGACAGAGTCAGCAAGATTTCCTGACAGATTGGATTTGGGTTATGAAAGGAAGAGGAGAGTCAAGAATAACTGCAATGGTTATATGTGAGCAACTGGAAATGTGTAGTTGAATCAGGAGGACCTGAAGGTTATGGACAATTTTGTGGCCCCTCCATAACGGACACAAAACTCCAAAAAAAATTAGATGTTAGTTTACAAATGAGTATATTTATTTAGAACGGGAGAATAAATCACAAAATTCACCAATATTAAAAAACTAACAGATGCCATGAATATCATAAAACCCCAAAAACATTGTTTTTAAACTCTGTACTTGAAATATCTCTATCATTTGTTTAATTTCCAAAGGTTCTTTTTTTTCTCTGAATAGTCCTATTTAAAACATTATGTTTTTGTTTCACACATGTAAAAGGCCTTATTTTTCTGAATATATCACTAAGTGCTTTTAAAGTTTTCTTCTTGTAGTTTCCATTTCCTTCAAGTTTCTTTCCCCCCACTTTCTTTGTGATCTAAAATATTTTCTGTCTTTAACTTATATGTCAGACCTGTCCCTCAGGTTCTGATGAACCTTGGTTGTTGACAGAGATTCTTTGTTTGACTAAACTTTAGTCAGGTTCCTGAACTTCTTCTAGGCCCATATCTTTACTTCCTTGTAAAATTCATCTTCACTTCTTATCTTTCAACCTCCACCTCTCCAAGGTGATGTTTGATCAAAACTCATCTGACTTCAGCAATAATCCTGTTTGGTCAATTTAGCCAGAATCCTCTTTTCTCCTGATGTTTCCTTTTAGTATTTTTTTTCACCCTCTCCTTAAATATAAATTCCCACTGTGTTCAGAGTTGGGACTAATCTATTTCCCTCACTGCAAAAATCTCATCTCAGTGTTTACTGTCTTTATGCTTATGGTCCTGAATAAAGTATTTCTTATCATGCTTTAAGAAGGAGCATTGAATGATATTTTCTTTTACATGGTCTGTTCATGTGTAAAAGTGCTGATTGTAACTAAACCTGTCAATGTAGTTTTTTTTTTTTTTTGTATGTGTTGTACGGTTCATTGTTAACTCTCTTTTGTCTGTGTATTCAGGTTTTTCTTCTTTGACTCATCAGTTTCTCCAGAGAAGAATTCCTGTATCTTTCCTAGAGAATAGAAGACTGCCTCCCAGTCTTCTACAAACTTAATGAGGGGAGCATTCAATTTATTATGCATATAGTTACTTAATCCCTGTCTTGCACATCCAGATGTACTCTACCTAGTGTCTTCCAGACCAGTGACCTTGTATTCTTTCCCCATGACAAGAGAATAATCTCCAAATTCCTGTGGTGGTAGATAAAGTACAGTTACCTAGATCTGAAATAAGGGAGAGGATCATTGTATATTAAACTGAGTTTTCCCTAGCCTCCTAAACTTACCTTTTTTTTCCTTAGCTCTCTCAATTCCAAAGGCACCTGGTTATTTAAACTTCTGATACATACAGGATATTGAGTTTTAAATAGGGTTATTTCTTCTTCTTCCTCCAAAATTGGTTGATGTATCTATCCAAGTCAATTAACTAAGTCTGCTAACACTAATCTGTCTGCTTTCTATACTTCCCGGTCTTTTAGAGTTATGTCTTTAATATTTCCTCTCCATTTTAAGTGGGTATTTTTTTTAGGATTGAAATTAGATTTTTACATTCAGTCTACCATCTATTCCACACATACTTGGGACTCAAATTTTTAGTATTTAATTTTCTTACTATTATATTTTGACCAAGAGTCTTGATGCTGATCTTTTTAAAGATAATCATCACTACCATCACTACCACAATCACAACTAACTTGGCTAACTTTCTTTCATTATTGTAGACAAAAAGGTATGTTATTTCATGCCAATAATTCAAGAGTTATGAACTGAGAATGTATTATGTACCAGATACTATGTTAGGTATTTAATATGCAGAAATGTACAATGCTTAGTACCTATTCTCATGGGAATCACAGTTTAGCAGGTACAACAGTGATTTAGGCAAAAACTTGTACATAAAATATCAGAGGTATGCATAAAGTTCAAATACAGCACAGATGAAAGCATCATTAGCCTTTAGGGAAGTCTTCTTGGAAGAGTTAATGCTAAGAGTGAATGAGGGATGGATAGTTCCTTGCTAATTAGAACAAATATGATTAAGTTGTATTATATAATGCAAATCATTTGTACTCCTGCTTTTGGTCTTAGAACTCTTTCAGATGTTAGAATCTCAAATACAAAAGAGAAGAAATAAATAAGTAGCTATTTCACACCATGTTAATTTTTTGCCACATGAACTCATTTATATTAGAACATAATACAGTTGAATCCATAGAAGTCAAGGGTAGAATGGTGGTTACCATGGAATGGGGAATGGTGGAGGGCTGAGCATATGGTGATCAATGAATACAAAGTTCAGTTATATAAGAGGAATAAATTCAAATGATCTGTAGTTCACATGATGACTGTAGTTAAAACAGTGCATTGTATTCTTAATCTTGAAAATTTGTGAAGACAATAGATTTTGAGTGTTCTCACAAAAAATTATTTGACGTGATACATGTATTTTATATTTATGTATTAATACATAACATTGGCTCAATTTAGCTATTCGACAATGTATACATACTTCAAAACAATATATTGCATGTAATACACATATACAAGATTTTTTTTCAATAAAAAATAAAACAAAAACAGTGACAGCAATGAGATAATTGGGTAGAAATTCTGGAAACACTGATTGTCTAATGCATTAGGCAGTTTTAAAAAATCTTTTTCTATTGTTAAGTAATTATCAATTTATTTACCATTGGTCCACAACAAAGATTATCCTTGACAAAACAAAAGAGGATAGAAACTAATGTTCATAATATGAGAGAAGATTTGTAATAACAGATCTCGTTTAAACCTTTGGTTCCTCTTTAAAGATGTAAATAAAACTGAGGAGAGAAACAGGACCTTTAGTATTTTGGTAACAAAAATAGGTTCACATGATAGGGAGTTTTTCAAATTCCTTTACCTGATATTTCACTAATGGGTAAGTGAACTGCCTTTGGTGAGATATCACACTCTAAACTTTTTCTAGATTTAATACCTCTACAGTAAATGTGCAGGCTAAATAAGGTAATAGATTAAAAACTGATTTGGTGAAGTCTAATACTATTCAAATGTAAGGTATTATTTCAAGTTTTGAATTTTTGTAGAGACAACTTAAAGTAAAAGATGGGTGCTTTCTAAATAATTGTATATATGTAAGTTATTTCGCTACATGGAAGGGGATACATTATTAATCTGATTACAAATATAAGAAAAATGAAGTTCCCACAGAAAATTTGACAGAACCAGGCGTGAGTAAATCATATATTCATTTTGATACTAGTAGTCATAACCAGTTGGAATTAATTTGGATATATGAATTAGAAGTCATCATCAAAACAGACCCAAAACTTAAGTGTTGCAAAAGAGTTTCTACATAGTCTTTCTTTACTTGCTTAACATTCTCAAATAAAAGAAATGTAAATTTATGAACTGTAATGAAGTCACATTTGTAAATTTCATATGCTGTTTCTATCAACTACTTTTTTTCTGTTTCTTTCAAACAATAAATATTACATCATTTACTGATGTATAGAAGGGCTTATATTCTGATGACTACCAACAGTCTTGATAGTTGAGAAAGATTTTATTCCATATCAATAAAAAATTGACTAAGCCTCCATAAAACCCATAGGGTCATTTAAAAATTTTGGTTCTCAAGAACTACTGATGTGTATGTAAACATTTCTTTTTTAAAAATTTTTAAGTTTTACAGACTGCATTTTGATTCATTTTACACAAATGGGGTACAACTTTTCATTTCTATGGTTGTGCATGATGCAGACTCATACCATTCATGTAATCATTCAGGTACATAGGGTAATGATGTCTGTCTCATTCCATCATATTTCATACCACTGCCCCCTCCCCCTCTCATTTCCCACTTTGTAATCTAAATCCTCCATTCTTCTCTCACCCTCCACCCACGAACCCAATTATATATCATCATCCACTTATCAGGGAAAGCATTTGGCCTTTGGTTTTTTGGGATTGACTTATTTCACTTAGCATGATATTCTCCAATTTCATCCATTTATCTGCAAATGCCATAATATTATTATTCTTTATGGCTGAATAATATTCCATTGTGTATATATGCCACAGTTTCTTTATCCATTCTTCTGTCGAAGGACATCTAGGTTGGTCCCACAGTCTAACTATTGTGAATTGAGCTGCTATGAACATGGATGTGGCTGTGTTACTGTAGTATGCTAATTTTAAGTCCTTTGGATATAACCCAAGAAGTGGGATAACTGGGTCAAATGGTGGGTCCATTCCAAGTTTTCTGAGGAATCTCCACACTGCTTTCCAGAGTGGCTGTACCAATTTGCAACTCCACCAGCAATGGAGTTGCTCCCCACAGCCACGCCAGCATCTATTATTGTTTGTGTTCTTGATAATAGTTATCCTAATTGGAGTAAGAGGAAATCTTAGAGCTGTTTTAATTTGCATTTCACTAATTACTGGAGATGTTGAACACTTTTTCATATATTTATTAATCACCTGTACATCTTCTTCTGTAAAGTGTCCAGTTCCTTGGCCCATTTATTGATTGGGTTCTTTGTATTTCTTTTTTACATAGGCTTTGAAATATTACATTGAGTTGTTTCCTTTCTAGCATCTTTCTCATGCCAGCTCCTCAAGAAAAAAATGCTGATCTTTGCTTGATAATTTACATATAACCCAGAAATATCAAAGTGAAGGACTGTTTTTTTCTTCCATTCCTTTTTATAAATCTTCCCCCCTCTAATTTTGCATTAGCTTATTAGCTTCTGCATATCAGAGAAAACATTCTACTTTTGACTTTTTGGGACTGGCTTGTTGCACTTAGCATGACAGTCTCCAGTTCAATCTATTTACCAGCAAATACCATGAAATCATTCTTCTTTGTGGCTATTACCACATTTTCTTTATCCATTCATCTGCTGAAGGGCACCGAGGTTGGTTGCGTAGCTTAGCTCTTGTGAGTTGAGCTGCTATAAACATTGTTGTGGCTGCATCACTTGAGTTTGCTGATTTTACATCCTTTGGCACCTACTTAGGATTGGAATAGCTATATCATATGCTAAAGGTAGGCAGAATATCATGGTGGAAGGGTGTGGCAGAGGAAAGTTGCTCAGCTCATGATAGAAACAGGAGAGAGAGAGAGAGAAAGAGAGAGAGAGAGAGGCCGCGGACAAGAAATAATACCCCTCTAGGGCACATCCACAGTGACCTACTTCCTATAGCCCAGGTTCCACCTCCCACCTCACATGTGTATGTATTTATAAATACACATAAGTATGCATACAAGCATGTAAAATACATATATACCTTCAAGGCACATTTGTACATAGATGTATATGAACATGTGAATGTGTATATAAAAATGTACATGTACATATATTCATATACGTGTATGTATACATGTATATCTATATACATGCATATACACATGTATATGTATGTGTATACATGCATACATATATTTATATGCATATATCTACATATATATTTAAAGAGCTGAACAGCTTATTGGTATAATTAGAATATTATCATTTTTATAATCTTTGATAAAATAATGAATCTAAATAAAATAAGGAATCTAAGAAATGATTATTCAAGACTTAATAAAAAGAGGCAGTATTATGTACACAGCACCACTTATGGTTTATTTATGCAAAAATCAAACCTAAATTATATCAAACCTCTATGTCTAATGCTGAGTTTATATGGAATGCAGGAACACAGAAAACCAAAATCAGTGTCACCACAGAGATATGATCAAGGTTGTTTAAGGCTCAATGGTGTTATGGTTTTGATGTGGAGTATCATTCAAAGACTTGTGTACTGAAATTTGGTCTACAGTGAAGTAATATTCAGAGGTAGAACTTTTTGGAAAGTGATTAAATCATAAAGGCTCTGACTTTATTAGTGGATTAGTCCACTGATAGCTGAATGGACTACTGGGAGGCAGTGGAAACTATAAGAGGTGCAAACTGGCTGAAGGAAGTAGATCACTGTGAGTGTACTCTGAAAGGTATTTCTTGTCCTGAGCCTCTTTTTCTCTTTCTCTCTCTCTCTCTCTGTCTCTGTCATAAGCTGAGCAGCCTTCCTCTGCCATACCCTTCCATCATGATGTTCATCTTCCCTTCAGGACAAAGCTATGCTGCCAGTGGACCATGGACTGAAACCTCTATAACTGTGAGCCAAAATGAATCTTTCTTCCATTAAATCTTTTAAATCAGGCATTTTGGTCACAGTGATGAAAAACTGACTAACGCAAATGGTGACCACGAATATATATTGTTAACCACAAGTGTGGTTGTATGATTTTCACCAGTGATGCAAACAGTCTAAAGTATAGTAAAAAGAGAAATATTTGACATACAGGAACAAAAAAATTGTGATGGATTCAAAGCAAATTTTATTTACAGAAGTTATAATTTCTCCTTATCTCCCAGGGACTTTATGAGTAAAATCAAGGTAATATATTCAAAGTATTTCAAGATCTTAGGAAGGAAATTTCTTATTAAACACAAAGTGATACTACCATGATTATCACATAAAATTAAGCTATTTGAGATGTTTTCCATGTTTCTTTTTTATCTGATTCTTGCATTACATGTCATTGATTTCCCTTTGATCCATCCTTCATGATTAACTTATGTATGATTTTTCTAAGACATGGTATTATCCTGTCAGTTTAAGGAACTTCAGAGTAAATCAAAACCTGATGATGCCTATGATCACAAAATAACAAACACGTCAAAATGGAAATGTCTTTTTTTTTCTTAATTTAGTAGCAGCTTATTCCTTTATCAAAATCTACTCAAGAGATTTTCAAATATTAACTGTTTTCTAATTGTGAAGTGAATTCAATTAAAAAGTTAAACATGTACTTGAATAAACATTTATTCCATATTTTAGTAGTATTTATTTTGAAATTAATGTGGTTGTTAAACTTTAGGAATTTAAAGATGGATTTAAAGGCAAAGTCCTTTTTTGTATTCAAGGAGCTCATGGATTTGAAGTAGGTGTGAAGGAGGGTGGAGGGTCAATTGATGAATTTTATGTCCCAAATTAATGGAGTTTGGATTTGTAGACAAGCTGAAACTGCCAAATATTTTCATTAGGTAAATGATATGATCAGGTTTGTCTTAAAGTCACAGGGCTATGTAACAAAGGGACTAAAGGCAAATAAGCTATGAGGAGAAAGATAATTCATATTTACTGAATGCCCAAATGTGCAAGACATAGTATTAAATGTTCTGTGTACATAATCTCAATCACTCTAATAATAATTATGGATAAGCATTATCATCTTCCATTTTACAGTTGAGGAATGTAAGGTTTATAGGGGTTGGTTTCCCTAAAGTAACAATTACAGTAAGCATGTTGATTGCTGGCATCTGAGCACAGATTAACTTCAATGTCCCTGCTCTTCTTCCATGCCCTGATCTCTTTACCTATTCAGAGGTGATGTCTTCCATCTCATAGTGGCAGTGGAATGGAAGGTACATTATCCTGTCAGTTTAAGGAACTTCAGAAGAGCAAATCAAAGCCTGATGATGCCTGTGATCATAAAATAACATGTCAAAATAGAAACATCATTTTTGGAAATCTGAGAAATTGTATTTCAGGAAATACAATTGGCAAGAAGACTTGGTTATTGTATAGATTTTGAGGTGAAGGGAGCAAGGAGGAGAGAGGAGACAAGAACTTCCCTCAAGTTTTAGAGTGGGTGGATGATGATGCTTTTGAAATTAGCTGAGGAAAGAACAGCAAACAGAAAGAGGACTGTTGAAGATACAGAACAAAGTAGGAATAATTAATGGAATTCAATGACAAAGGAGCTAGGAAACAAGACAGTTGGAGCAATTATTTTAGTTGTTTTCACTGTAATGGAAGAAGAGAGGCTGAGACTATGTGTAGATGCAGATAAATTCAAAGAAATGGGGAAGGAATAATAATAAGAGACTCAAAACTCTACATTGTCTCGGAAAAAGGAAATGAAGGCAGGAGGTAAGGGAGGGGGAGTGAACTTGTTAAGAATAGCATTAAAAGTTGGAATTAACCACTCAGGGAAGTGGGACCAGGAACTGAGCACCGTTTTCCAGAAGGCAATAATTTTGGTTCACTGTCATACTGGTTCCCAAGGTTATCATTTTATTTTTTCTATTTTCAAATAAAGGTATCATAAAATATAAATTAGATAACAGATGACACAATTAATCCATGAGAATGAGTATTCTTTTCTTTTTGTTTTTGAAATGTGGTGGAAACAAAATACACACTCACCAAAAATGACATACAAGTGTTTCTTTGAATTATCTTTTTGTCTGATTCTGATATAAATGGCATGTTAACCCTGTGAAATTTTTTCTTATTAAATATTATCTTTCTTGAGTTTCTGTGCAGCCTTTTACAGCCTCATTCTCCTCATTGGAAGTTTTTTTTCCTATCAATCAAATTTATTTAATAGCTAGAGGGTTGCTCAGGTTTTCTATTTCTTCTTGAGTCAATTTTGATGCATTATATTTTCCTAGAAATGACTCATACATTTAGGTTTTCAAGACTATTACCAAAAGTTGTATATACTATCCCCTTATCATGTGTTTAATATCAATATGCATGGTTATGCTTCCCTTTTCATTTCCAGTATTATTTATGCTCTTTCTCTTTTAACCTTAATTCTATCAGAAGTTTGTCATTTAAAAATGTGTTTTCAAAGAACTAACATAGATTTGTTGGTCCTTTTTATTGTATGTTTTCTACTTTATAAAATACTACTACTATTCATTTTTTAAATGATGTCTTTGTATTTTTTATACCTGTATTTTATATATTTATTTTTTATGTGGTGCTGAGAATTGAACCCAGTGCCTCACATGTGCTAGGCAAGTGCTCTACCACTGAGCTACAACTGTAGCCCCTACTATTCATTTTTTAGTTCTATTTTCCTTTGATTTATTTAGTTGTTCCATTCTTTTCTAGATAAGAATGGTTTAATCATTGCTTTTACTCTTTTTAATTGGTAATTTACCAATTTAAAGTTGTAAAATTTCTTCCAAACATAACTGTGGGTGAATCCCATGTGTTTGAAGTCATAAATTTTCATAATCATTCAGTTCTAAGTATTTTCTCATTTCTATTATAAAGTCTTCTTTCACATATAATCTTTTTAAAATTTTGCTTGAAATGTTAGTTTTTAGTAAATGCTTTTTATTATATATGAAAATGCATGTGATTTTGGACTTAATTATAGTCAAAGAATATGGTTTGTAAGATAGCGGTCCTTTCAAATTTGTTGGAGCCATCTTTATAGCTTAGCTTGTATTCAGTTTTCTTAAACATGTTTTGTATGCTTGCAAAGAAAGTTTGTTCTACATTTGCTAAATACAATATACCCTATTTAATTCCATTAGATCAGGTTCATTAATTGTATGGTTCAAATCTCATATCTTATATGAGATATGTCAATTGCTAAAAGAATTTTGTCAAAATCTCTCATGTTGATGATATATTATTCAACTTTTCTATAATTCATCATCATTCTATGTTTTGGGATTTATTCTTCTAGATGAATAGAAATTTAGAATTTTATCTTTTGGAATCAGCGAGCCTTTTTATTATGTAATAACCCTCTTTATATCTAGTATAGTTTTTTAAAATTAAAGTTTATTTTATCTTGTACAAATCTATCTACAGCCACTTTCCTTGGCTTACTATTGCACAATATACTGTTCTCATTTTAACTTTAACAATTTTGACTATATGAGAAAAAATTTTTAAAAAGTTTATCTATACAATCTTTGTATTTTAGTTGGAGAGTTTAGTCCATCTATATTTGTAATGATTATTGAGATATTTGGTTTTATTTATATTATCTTATGTATTTCTACTTGTTCTACCTTGTCTATTTCCTTTGTTTCTACTTTCTTACAACAGTTTGAACTAACTGATCTTTTTAATAAAAAAATTAGTGGTCACTAAGCTATTTTAACATACTTTTGTTAACCTAGCAAATTCTAAAATCAGTCAACATTATTACTTTCCACCTGAATTACTTGAAGTCTTTAGAATATTTTAGTTCTGTTTTTCACCCTTCCAATTCTATATAACTGTGGTGATAGTGAAATTCTTGTATTTTCCTTCTGACTTTATTGGAAATGTGTCCAGTACTTCCCTGATAATAATTGTGATGTCCTTTGTGAAACTATGAAAATATTTTTGTATTCAAATCACATAATTTTTATCGAATTCTTTTTTGTTTCATTGAAACAGTAATGACTGCCTGGGCTATTGAGAACGGCTTTGTAGCTGATGCTGGGCTCAGTAAGAAAAAGTGGCATATCTGATTAATGGATCTTCCATGGGCATGTGGGAGAAGGAATTACAACAAATATGCTATATCACTTTGGAAAGCATAAGGCAGTGATGAAATGAAATGCAACACAAAACAGGCATGCTTTGATTTGGGGTAGGTATTAGAGCAAGGAAACATGCAGAGCAGAAGGAGAAATAGCTCTGTAGGCAGGCTGGATAGCTAAGAGATTAGCAGGCATACTAGTTCTTGGGGGAAGCAGGTAACAGGCAAGGTAAGCCAGTTTTCAGAGACAAATCATTTGCATTTGCATTTCCTTTTTCTTATGGCTACCCTTAAGAAAAGAAAAAAAAAAACCCTTAAGTTGCATTCCTCTCTTGTGGCAGCTCCTATATCCCTTTCTTTCCACTCCCCAGGTTAATGAGGAAATCAGGAAGTCACCTGCTGCTTTGTATTATCTATTTTATTGTTCCCCTTCATTAGTGTGGATGACAAAGAGTTGAATGCAGTGTATCTCAGAGGTAATACAGCAGGATATTACCCACATGCTACTAAGCAGCCAAAATCACAACCTCGTTTGCTAGTAAATTTTCAAATAACCAGTCCTTCAGGTACTTCTCTAATTTTCACCAAATGTTGCACTTTTGAAAGCTTCATTAATTCAGCTCCATTAGGATGGGTAGGGTGAATGAGTTTATGGCTGTAGAAGGTGAAGTAGGAGAGAATCTGCAGCTCTTAAGAACATTGCTGGCTTTCATTTATGATAATGGAGTCTAAGTGGTATTGAAATTCTCTTACAAAATGTTATTTGGAGTAGAATAGCACCAAATACATGACAAATTTAATAAAAAATACTTAAAATCCAACAAATGCTTATTTACTGAAATTATGGCTCAGAAATGACAAGTCCCTTATTTGTCTTGGAATCATGGTATGAGTAGCTCTAGCATTGCTGGCAGGGGAGAAACTAAAAGCAAACGAGGGACAGTCTGGAAGGAAAAAAGCTATATGTATTCAAAGGAGAATATGATTGAAAAAGTCATTAGTACTGCAAAGGATTTTCATCCATACTTGACCTTTTCCTGAAATGAGAATGCTCTATTTTATGGTGAGAAATATTCTGTTTAGAAAAAGCAAACATTGGTGTTTAGGGAGGAATAGTTCAGGCAGCCACTATAAGTCAAGATGAGGTTTGATGATCCATCACCATAACCTCTGGGCTTGGGTTTTTGTTTATGATCAATAGATAGAACATCAAAGAGATGTTCCTTGCAAATATCTTATCATGTTTGTCCTTCATTTTCATTTCATTTTGTCCTTCCTTTGATTCATCATTTATCTTTAGTCTTGTCTGCCCTGCTGGTAGAAATGACTATTGGGGAAATAAAGCATGAAATAGGTAACCTCATGTGGTCAAAGAAACTTTCTATTCCCTGATTTGTCCATTTTTATATGTCAACCTACACAGGTGCATACTGTGACTAAAGGCTAAAAGAGTATTACACACCATCTAGAGCAATAGATTTTATGAAGGGAGCTTTTCACATCCAAACCAATACAACTGACAGATTTAATCAAGTTTTCTCTGTGATTAGGCTTTGAAAGCTGTAACTGGTTCTGATAGTAAAGAAGTACTATTTGGAAACAAATTACAACTCTTGTCTTTATGATATGTATCAATTTACACACAAGCTGCATAAATCACTTTTTATATTTTTCTGTAATGGAAATATACTGCCGGGCATTTTAGTAACCAATAAATTATATGTTTAATGAACCAGACCAAAATATAAATGGTATGAGTCAAACATCCCTAAGAATGAAGACCAGGATTGACTTGGTAGAAATTCTAGTCACATAGGCTACAGGCTATTAGATCCACAGCAATTCTAGAGAGTAAATGCTTATACTTCATCTATGATCATCCACATGAAAATTCTTCTTGGGACTTTATCACTTATTTTCAGACCTCACTTATTTACAACTTATATTATTCTTCAAACAAATCAGGAGTGAAAACAGTTTCACCTTTAACCTTTGATAAGTATTACTCCAATAATTTGTATAGTAAATCTATCAGCCCTGGTAAATTGATAGAGCTTTCCTGAACCACTTATGCAAAGCAACGATGTACTTTTGATGTCACATTGGAAGCATGTGAAGCTCCACTGTCAAAGGAATATTGACACAAAGCCAACCAAGTAATTTCTTAGCTTTTAGATATATGAACAGAATTCATTCTGGGGACATTAACAAGGTGAGAGGAATTGGATGAAAGAAATGAGTTAAACTTAAATTGTGATAGGAATATCTATATTAAATGGGATATTTCATCTCAAATTCTCATGGAAAAATGTTTCCATGCATTATAACAATAGAGAAATAAGAATATTTTGCCTAGCATTTATTGATTTACATTTTGCTTCTTACTAAAGAGCAACTATGAGGTGGTATAATTGAAAGAAACCTGGGCTGGGGACCTAAAGTCATGGGTTTTGCAAACCACTAATAAGGAGGCCATCAACTAGTTTACAATTCGGGCAAATCACTTCCCTTGAGCCTCCATTTTCTCATCTATAAAATGCAGGAGTCTGACATGATTACTGAGTTGTCTTTTTTTCTTGTCTATTTGGTATTTGTTAGAAGCTTCAGAATTTGCATATGAAATTTGGCAAAGTATCTTGCTGAATAAAAGAGTCATGTTATGAAATGTTGTGTACAGTAATTTCATTTTTGCCTTTACTTTGTGGGGAGGGATTCAATCATGTTTTAAGCACAATGGGAAAGTCTGTTATGTAAAGGAAAACTGATGATTCTTTGTGAAGCAAATAAACCTTTGTAATGCAAATATTCATATTCTAATGTTTTTATTTTGTACATTTCCATTTTAATATAGCAAGTTTACTTACTCAAAAGTGTAACTAAACTTTACATAATAATAAAAACTTACAGTTAATATATATTTTATAATTTTTAGTCTATTGAAAAAGATTTCTTCCTCCCTTTTACTCTCAAGCAGTTACCATGTCACTTATTTAGGTATTTTCCCTAAAACTCGTTCTCATATATTAGTTTAGGGCTCAGTGTCTGAAATCAAACAGTCTGAGTTTTAAGTCTGGTTCTCCTGCTAAGTAGTTGGGCAACTTTGACCTTAATACTCATTGGAGCTGAGTATCAGTTTCCTTATCTATACATAACACATACACACACACACACACACACACACACGTATATAGAACAATAGCACCTTTCTTATAGTATTGTGTAAGGATAGAATATTATAGAATAATTAAAGTATTTTATATACTGTGTGCTTACTAGCATTATTTTCAAACACTTCTTGTAGTGATTTTTCTCTTTGTGTATATAATATACATAATACACTTTACCAGGATTGTGAACTCCTTGAAGCTTTTTTGTATGGTAGCCACACAGACTAGTAGGTCTTGAACTAAGTTATTTTTACTAGTACTTCCTGATTCACACTAGAGGGATTTTTATCCTACTTGAAAGTAGACCATGATTAAGAGCAAGAATGTAAGATATAAGTGGTGGTGGTACCAGGATCTTAAAAGTATAAGAAAAAAAGAGACACATCCAGAGTATCTTCAGGGGTGGAGGTTTGTTACAAGCATATGTACATGAACAAATGAGGCAGAGAGGTCACTCATGAGTTGCATAATCACCCTAGTTACTGATGTTTCCAAGGTTTGGATATTTGCCTTGGTTTCAATCCTGGCTCTGCTACTTATAAAGTGTGTGACATTGGGCCAATTGCTGAAGTTCTTAGTGTCCTAGTTTCTTCATCTCTAAATTATGGATAAAAATAGTATCTAGTTCATAGGGATGAATGAGAATTAAACAAGATAATGCACACAAAATGCTTATTACAGTGCCTGACTCATGGTGGCTTCTTAAGAAATGGCGGCTACTTCATAGTAGTAGAAATAGTTTAGTGGTTGTTATGGTAGTTATTAATGCACATGACATAAAAAAATCAGAATACAGTTCAGTGTCATTCCAGCTTAATAGCTTCAGTTCAAATGATTTGCCTTCTCTTTTTCACCTAGAATCTGTATTTCTTAAAATATGAGATTTGATTGCATTCATTGGTCTTCAAAATTGACAGCCTCTATTGTGATTATCTTTTGGTAACCCACTAATTCCAGATTCACTTTGCTGAGACTAGGCTAGTAGAGTTGTTTTTTGTTTGTTTTTACCAGCTTTATCAAGGTAGAATTGATATCGAAATTACTACATATTATTTAATATATATGTTTGATATATATTGATGTTTGATATATAGGTGATATATAGTTTGATGAGTTTGGACATACACATATCATCATCACAGTAAAAGTAACCCACTGGATGAGTGATGACAAGGGGATAAACCAATACACAGAAACTGGATCACTTTCTTCAATAAGGATCTACTGTTGAGATGGGCATTGTGCTTTCATGAACTCTGAGCACATACAGTCAAGTGACTTTCTTAAATAATTAGATCTGAAAAAACTATCTTTTTTCAAGCACACACTGATTTTTTTTTTTTTTTTGCTGTGCCGGGGATTGAACCCAGGGCCTTGTGCTTGCGAGGCAGGCACTCTACCAACTGAGCTATATCCCCAGCCCCCAACACACTGATTTTTTATTCCAGATTTCCCACTCTAACTTGCTTTATCAAGACTTTTGAACTATTTCTTCTGTCACCCCCAGTGTGACCTTCCTATAAGGTTCCTGAGACTCTTTCTAATTCTGCCAAAATATTAAATCAAATGAATATAACATAATTAAGTTACATAGAACTTAAGAACCTGTGTTATAGGGTATTAGCAGTCTTGATTTCCAGAAGTCAGGCTGCTTAATTGTACATCATCTGCAATTTTTATCTATCTGTTAAAGCCCAGATAGAATTCTCGGTTATTTAGATTGAATGAAAAGTGACCAAGGACCCTGTTGTGAAGTCCTTCACTTTTTATCAAAGGAGTCAGACACACAGATAGGTCGGAATAATCAAGGAGGTCTTTGTAGCTGACAGTTATTTTAAAGCCCAGTGACTATTAGTCCTGCCATAGGGTGACAAAATATACCAGTTATATTTTAAATATTCACTCTTTCACTATTAAAGTGGTTCAATTCAGTTCTACATCTCCAATTTTTTCAAAATTTACTTAGGCTTTACCTTGATGAATTTTTGACAATTCTTTATTTTTTGGACAGTTTTGGTCATAGTTGAGGTAAAACTCCTTGTTTAAAGCTTACCTTTGAGCCGGGCATGGTGGCGCACGCCTGTAATCCCAGCGACTCGGGAGGCTGAGGCAGGAGCATCGCGAGTTCAAAGCCAGCCTCAGCAACATAGTGAGGCCCTAAGCAACTCAGTGAAACCCTGTCTCTAAATAAAATACAAAATAGGACTGGGGAAGTGGCTCTGTGGCCGAGTGCCCCTGAGTTCAATCCCTGGTTCAAAAAAAAAAAAAAAAAGGAAAAAGAAAAACAACAACAACAAAACGAACTTATCTTTGAGACATGAAATACTCGCAGATAGAGGATATAGACATTCTCGTGTCAAATATGTAATGGGATCAGGTAAATGTACCACAGTTTTATAAGCTGAGAACCTACCTAGAGGAGTAGAGCTACTCATCCCACTTCCCAGAGTCCTCTGGACTTAATAGCAGGCACAGAGCTATCATTCAGGTCAATAGGCCTCTTGTGATCCACAGTGTCAAAACATCTTATCAATCTCAAATAATCAGAATTCTCTAAAGAGGACTCCAGACCAGGGTGAATAATGTTTTGAAGATAACTATGATAATTTCTGTTTCACCACTAAAGCAAAGCTGCAAATAACAGAGGAGAGAAAGTGAAATTACATAGAATAGGCTTGCTTTAGAGATTCCAGGAACTATTCAGCAACTCTTGGTAGGTGATTCAAATCTATCACTGTTCATAATCTTCTTGTGTTTCTTAAAAGGGTAGCAATCCATGGATCCAGCTGTGCTATTTTAAAAACAAATCAAAAGCACTAAAGTGACCCAATTGCTGCTCAGTGGTTGCTCTTAACTAAGAGCTGGACAGCTGGGGTTCATACTACAACACTCTGATTTAATTAATACCCTTTCTTGACAAGGTGCTGTCCCTATTCTCCCAAAGCATCTTATATCACAGTGGGACAACATGCACAGCTACACTCATTGCTTTGTTATTTCTCAGGATATCCCTAGTATTCTAGATTTAACCCTTAAAAGTTTTGCTTTTGCAGATGAATAAAAATTTCCTAATGTTAAAATAAAACAATATAAAACATGATTGCACAAACCATTTCCCAATCATAAACCTGTATTTTTCTAAATGTTAGTATGAAAAAACATTCATGTTTATGTCATTTAACTTTCATCAATGCTGATGTTGCTTATACCTAGAAAAGAGGGAAATTTGGCCCTAACATTTAAAAAAAATTTTTAAATGTGTCTGTTTTTAAATTTTTTTTCTTATACAAGTAATCCTGCTAGTACTTACAAGGCTCATTATCCTAGTATCAAGATTGAATCCAGGGGTGTTTTGCCACTGAGCAACATCCCCAGCCCATTTTCATATTTTATTTAGAGACAGTGGCTCACTAGGTTGCTTACAATCTTGCTAAATTGCTGAGGCTGACTTTGAACTTGTGATCCTCCTGCCTCAGCCTCCCAAGCTGCTGGGATTACAGGTGTGCACCACCATGCCTAGCTCTACTAGTACGTTTAATAAACATGATCTCAGAGGTCTCTCATCTTTTTCTATTGTATTCAATTTTCTTAAAAAAAAAAATTGTCTGAGTTGAATAAGTAAATCTTGACCCTACAACAAAAGCAAAAAGCAGAATTAACAAATTTGTTACCTAAAATTTTCCTAGGCTTCTCTGGATAGATTAAAATTTACCAGCTCCTTCAAGATACTCATGATCATCAGTGGAAATTTGTTTCCATTATGCTAGCAACTGGCAACCAGTGGTCCTCAGGCAGACAAATGAATAAAGTGAACTCTGAAAGCCCCCTGAAAGCAGAGCCCAGCACAATTGGCAGTGCATGAGTAAACCATGGAGATAAATTGCGAAGGATTGTGATTCCACTTGTGAACCTAACTATATTCAAATAAAGTTGGAACCTCAATAAACTTGTTTATTGAACTTAGGGAGTTTGCTGTATCTCCCTTACTTGACAAAGGCAATCATCATCTACATTTGGGTTAAATACACTTTATTTACCATGGAGAAGGAAAAAGTAAGCTTAAAGAATAATTTTTGAGGGCTGGGGGTATAGCTCAGTTTGGTAGAGTGCTTGCCTTGTAAGCACAAGGCCTTGGGTTCAATCCCCAGCACCACAAAAACAAAAAACAAAACAAAAATCAACAAGAATAACTTTTGATATTCTAGATTGCTAAAAAGCATAAACTCCAGATTGAATATATGAGTGACTATATGAAGGAATGCAACAATTATATTGCTATAAGAAGGAAGAGGGGAAACAAAACTAGTTTTGAGCAAATCAAGAGGAGGAGACAATGAAAAGAATTTACTCTCTTGGGCATGAGTTTCTTCCCAGAGAAAATACAACCAAAATAGTGAAGAAGATGAAGATAATCAAAGCCAGGGCCCTGGAATTGGAAAAAAAAAATATGTCCAATTTTCTTGACAAAGAAAAGATTCAGAGAAGAAGTCTCATACCATTAAAACTTTTTGACAGGCAAGAGTGTCCCATAGAAATTGAATCAAGGTCTACTAGAAACAAGAGTAGAATAATCAGAGTGTCCAAAAGCATTTGGGAATGCAGAGAAAAGAGCTGCTGGCTAAAGGAGAAAATTTGCAAGGGTTTTGGTGATACTCTTGGGAGATGTGGAAGTGGCTAGATTTATGCCTATCATACATGGCCCTTCAATAGGCATGGAATATTATTAAAGGATTTCTTATGACACAATCCTGATTGGAAAGAGGAAATCTCTTGAAGAAAATCACACTATAAATCCAAGATACCGTGATTTTCTTACGGAGAAACTATAATGTTCTGGCAAGAGCAAAGATTTTGGATCTAGCCTTTCAGAGATTAAGGATCAAATTTTGGTGCAGCCTTTCAACAAATGCATGAATTACCTTCTCTCTGCTTCAGTTTCTTCATGTACTAAACAGGGAAAATAATGCCTGTGTCTCAGGTTTGTTGTAAGAAGCAAATGATGTATTATGTAAAGAGCCTAATAATTAGCTCATAATTAGGATTTAATAAATGGTATAAATTTTTGATTATATATTTCCAGATAAAAGCAAGATATGAATCATGAGGAACGATTGGGTACTTAATACATGCCAGAGGGAGGTGAATTGGTAAACACTTACAAAAGAAACAAAGAAATAAAGCAAATTACAACATAGAAGCCCACATGGTTTTTGAAAGTAGTGTATAATACTTACTATGACTGACCATGTAGACTGAATGATCTGGAATGAATTGTAGTTTGTAATTGTAGTTTGTAATTGTAATCAATTGTAATTGATTCTAAGATGAAGTTAACACTTGAGGTGTTATTTATCATGAGCATAAAAATTGTCAGGGAAAGGGATTCATATCCATATTCTTTGTTTTGTTTTTCTCTGGTAAACTTTATCATTAGAAAGAATTAATAGTGCTACTTTTTTTTCATTAAACCACTGTCATAAGCAAGCAGTATCAGACTTTAATGTCCAGTCTATTCTTCAAATTCATACTATTCTTTTTTAATATTCTCTGTTTACATTGTTTGACATGCTCTAATATTTCTCAAAAAAATCATCCAATCATGAAAATTGGATGTGAGGTCACTAGTAAAAATGGAAAATATGGCTAATGTCTCTTCCATTGTTTTGTCAATTTTAAAGCAATCCCAACAGAATCCATTGCCATTATGCCACTAAATTATTGCAATTTTGAGTTTCTCTTCAGTTATGGAAAGTCTTTATGTATTCCAATGATTATTATAATTGCACAACTTAAGAAAACATATGTTTAAGATTCAGGGGCATTTGCATTTGTTTATAACCTTACATATTCCTTGTAAAGTAACATTTGTTACTACACAATGAGGACAACATCCAAGGAAAGAAGGACTCCAAAATTCCCATTTTTCTATTTCATTTTACAACATTATTGCAAGGGCCCTTGAGGGACAGATTCATTTCATTTTTCTGTACCCCCACTGTCTGCAAAACTTTCAAGAGCAGGATTTAGAGGACACAATGGAAAATAAAAGCAGTATACAGGTATAGATTCTACTTATATTGTGTAGTCACTTACTAACTAGGAGCTTCAGTTGTTCAGTTGCCTTTATTTGTAAAAAGGAGGGCCTTATATTCAGGTGGATTCTTAAAGTCTCCTGTAAGTTCAGATTTCATATGTTGGGATAAAAGAGTTGAATTTGTTAGAGGAGGAAATCCTGTTCCTGATTTTGTTTGGAAGGAAAGAATCTTCAGGTCTGCACAGGATGTTTCTTTACCTAATTTTCTTGCTGTGTGAAAATTTCTCTTTCTTGGGTAAGAAAATAAACTAGAGGGAAAAGGCTGCATATAATATTAGTGTTATATTCATATAATTTTACAATATCCAGAGTACATTTTCACCTGTTTAGGAGCTATGGACAATCACTTTTGTGGTTTGTGGTTTCTCAATGATACCAAGGTATGAGGTACAGAAACAGTTTCAAAACCACATCTACAATTCTGTGGTTGTGAACACTACTACAATATCCTGTGCTTGTTAATCCAAATGCAATTTAATGAAAAGTCTACCACCTATGACAGTGTCAGGCACAAAGATGTAACCCATTTTTTCTTAGTAAAAGGAAGTTCATTAAAATACACTTCAACTTTTAAATTTATAATGATGACAAATGTGTGCTATAGCAAGTATAGCAAAACATAGATGCATTTAAAAACACTTAGGTATTTCTTTCCACTAAGGTCACTCAAATGAACCAACCTGGGATGTTTTCTTTACCAACTCTTCTTGGGCTGATGCAAGTACTTGCAAGTAAGCTCTTTTTCCAATTTATACAAGATAATATAAAACTCAAGGTGTATAAGAAAATATGACTCTTTAGTAACTACCAACACTTCCTTGATTGGCAAAGTCCTTCATATAGATAGCTAATCCTCCATCGAGCCCATACCCAGAACTCAAACTCCTTTGGCATTTGTGTGGTTTCCAGTCCTTAAAAATGAAGAAGAGCTGGGCATGGTGGTGCAACCCCTGTAATCTCAGCGACTCAGGAGGTTTAGGCAGGAAGATCACAAGTTTGAGGCCAGCCTCAGCAAATTAGTGAGGCCCTAAACAACTTAGACTGTCTCAAGAGAAAAAGGATAAAAAATGCTGGGGATGTGAATTCAGTGATAAAGTGCCACTGGGTTCAATCCCCAGTACTGCAGGGGGTGGGGAAAGGAACCATTCACTCTAGAAGGGAACATTCTCTTGGGAGTGATGAGTTAGCACAGCACTTCCTTTCCAGTAGCTATAAACTTTACTGTAGGTATAAAATTTACTTTCTACACTATAACATTTGAATGATTTTGGTACCTAAATGTTTATCTGTATTGTGGGATGTTTTGAGAAGTCTCAAAAGTTTCTTTTGAAGTGCTTTAACAAAGAGAAAGAAAATTAAGTTCAGGTGAAAAAAAAAAGCTAACTGCCATCTCACTTCCAAAGTGGTAGCTAACATCTCATTTGTAACTATAACTATTAGTTACAGCAGCAAAATAAAGATTTGGAGAGGGTTCGAAATACCATATTAGGAACTGTTTTGAAAAAATGTCCTTTATGCTATTTGACCATGGAGATTTTCCAGCTGTTGCAGTTTATACAGTCCTGGCCCAATTTCTTATTAATTGAAAAAGATTAACATATGAGTGTTTCTTAGGAAAATAATGGTTTTTGTACTACAGGAGCAGGTTCATTCTATGCATATAATGTTGATCCTGAAATGTCACTCCCTAGATATGGTTTATAACTGGATGAAGAGCCAGCTCAGCAAGAAGTCAAGACTTCTGTATAATATAATGATGAGACATTTTTTAACCTAATGGGACTCTGCATGACAAAAATTTTTAAGATGATAATAGTATTGGATAAATTATGATCTGCTAGTTCAACCCCCAGAAGGAAAGAATCCCTCTATATAATGTTGCCATAAGAGTTGCCAGAAGATTTATAGTTTTTGCAGGAAGAGTTTAATATTTATCTATAAGAGTCTGAATTAGAGGTAGAGAATATGGAATAAAGCAGGAGATTACTTCAGCAACTGCAAATTTTCATACTTCTAGGAGCCTTAAAGAGAGAAATATCATTACTTTCTGAAAAGACCCCAGGATGAGTACAGTTTTAATTGGCAGAATGAAAAGGAGAATTAAAAGTGTGTGTTAAGGACTTTAAAAGAACCTCAATGAGAACTTCCATCAGATCTTGAGCACAATGATGCACAGGACTTTGGAATAATTACAGCAATAGATTGCCAGTGACTCCTTCCTTTAGCTTCATATCTGAATAAAAGGAAGGCATCAAATCTTATCCAAAATACACACAAAGAGAGAGTCTCTGTAGCTTGGATGCAGTCATAGTTTAGACAGGTAGAGCTCTAAATCAACAGAAAAGCAACTCCTCTTTTGAGAAAGTCACCAGAGACATCTTACGTGATAAGCTTGTTAAGAAGGAGGATTATCATCAGTGTTAATAGACACAGGCAACTTGGGCAACAGATGTGGGTAATCCACAAGAACTTTGGCTTCCAACAACTGTCTTAGTTATGCCCAGCTGTGCATCTGCCAATGCTAATCCATCAAAACACAACCTGCTATTTACCTTCCTTCCACTGATAGGGATTTAAGAGGAAGATGAAAGAGAAAAGACCTATGAGGTAATTTAGAACTTTCTTAAATTTAAACTTTTCCTTTTTATTTCCTATTATCTGACATTATTGACATGATAACATAATACCTAACATCATAACTGCAGCTAGAGTAATTGTCTGTTGCCAAAATTAATGTAGGGAAATAAAATAGTTTGCTGGGTTTCATGTTTATGTTATTTTCTAATACTACACAGAATCATTTGATAGAATCTAGACAAGAATGAAATTTGTTAGGCAGTTATCCATCTTTAATGTTCTAGCTCTTTCACATAAGGATGATCTATCAGACATTCTTTAAAAGGATGAACAGCTGAGTATAAGTAAAGCACCATAAGCAGTCTTCTAAAGGAACTAAGATTTATGATAATCCTGCGCAACTGAAAAGAGACCAGAGAAAGTGGGGTGGGGAATGAGAGAGAGAGAGAGAGAGAGAAAATTCACCCCAAACCACAAACCCACTATCACCATCACTAACAATTCCTCCTGGTCTAATACTTGTGTGTGCATGTATGTTTAAAGTCAGTGAGAATAATATCAATGACTCTTCCAGACCTGGAACATGCTATTCGAAGTAAGATATTTATTTCAACTGGGTGTTCTTTCCCTGGTGTATTGCTTAGTAATCTATGGTTTTTTGCTAAATTAAAATAGAAGTTCAGAGTTGCATTCTAATGCAGTGAGGGTCCCAGCTTCTATCCCATGCCTACAGAATAGTTCACATCTTGAATTCTATATGATGTTTTAATGTAGTTGCTTTAATGTAGCCATTACCAAATAATTTGAAAAGAGACATCCTTACCTCTTCTCCTGAAACTTGCCTTATTCTTGAGCCAGATCCGCACTATGAGAGATGTTAGTAAGGAAGAAGGTGAACAATGAATTGGACTCTGTGTTTCTGCTCAAGCTGACCAGTAGTGCTCCAATGCTCCTTATGTTTGTAAAAGACCCAACATTTTAAAATTTCCATTTTTCTTTCTTTGGCCCTGGGGATTGAACTCAGGGATGCTTTACTACTGAAATGCATCCCCAGCCCTTTTAATTAATTAGTTTATTTTCATTTTGAGACAGGGTCTCGCTAAGTTGCCTAGGGACTTGTTAAGTTGCTAAGGCTGGTCTCGAACTTGTGATTCTCTTGCCTCAGTTTCCTGAGTCACTGGGATTATGTGCATGCATTTCAGCATTCAGCTAAAATTTATTTTATAAACAATTCAGAATTAGTAAAAAAAACTACAATTCTTTTAGGAGATTAAGTTGAAACCACATGGATGGCCTCATGGATTTGAAGATATTTAAGGTGTCTTTAAGGGGAACATAAAAATTAGGACCACCAGTACATGTGAGCTGCATGATCATCTATAGAGCTCAACTTCCAAAGCAAACTAAAAGTTTTTTGAGGAACAGGACACGAATCCTTCTTTTTAGGTTCATTCTTATGGAAGGTTTCAGTAATGTTTAGTTAAACCTTATGAAATGGCCATTTCTGAAGGTGAAAAATGACTTAATATTGGCAATTTTATATAGTTCAGTCTAAGATTTAAGCTTCTATGCAATATCTCAATTTAAGATATTGGAAAAAATGTGGGAGTTTTGAGCAGACATATGTGGATTAAAATACCAGCTCTACCAACTCTATGACCATGGGAATGTATTATAGTCCATCTGAGTCTTAGTTTCTTCATCTAAAAATTGAAAAGACTAATAACCTACTTCATAAGATGATTGTGGAAATTGAATTGGAATGACATGCAAAAAGCACCTTGCACAATACTTTTAGTAAATCATAGTTACTATTATCCCAGGAAAGGTCATTCTTAGAGCTAGCGTTATGAAAGTCATAAGGAGGCATCAGAGACAGAAAGTAAACTAGTGGCTGCTTAATGCTTGCATGTTTGGGGGGAAATGCAAAATGATTGCTAATGGATTCCTTTTAGGGTAATAAAAATGTTCTAAAATTAGACAGAGTTGATAGTTTCTCAAGTTTGTGAATATGCTAAAAATCACTGAATAGTACAATTTAAATGGGTGAAATGTATGTTATGGGAGTTATATATTAATAATTCTGTTTTTAACAATTCTTAAAGAGCAGTTCAAAGGACTTGGGTCTGGCAGACACAGGCTTAATACCTCACTCAGTCACTAACTTTACACTGCCTCAGTTTCCTTCTCTGTAAAATGAAACAACAAAATCTATTTGTGAGGGACATTAGAAAATGACAGACTAGTGAGTGACATCCAGTGCATACTGGCTACTCCTTAAAACTGGATCAAATCAACAGTTGTATAGCAGCATGATGAAATAGGGAAGCAGAAGGTAAGCACTTGAGTCTCATTCAGACAGTCAGTAACCAGGTGCAACACAAATAGAGGGGTTTTGTTTTGTTTTAGAATAGAAAGAAACTTAGAAAAAAAAGAAAAAAAAGAAATAGACAGCATCAGCACCAGATGTGAGGCTACTCGGCTACTCAGTGGGAGAGGGGAAGCTACTCAGTGGGAGAGGGGAAGCTCCCCTTCAGAGCGGTGAAAGAAGGAAATCAGAGATTTCAAGAAATGCAGACTCCAGTACTGGGGCAGGTATGAAGTCTGAACAAAAAGGAGTCCTAGATACTGTGTAGTTAGATGGTGTAGAAGAAGAACTTACCTGTACTTCCCTGTGGATTCAGTGAGTGTTGGGAGGGGGAATTATCTTAAAAGGGACTTCATTGTCTAGGCTGTCTGTACAGGAGATCAGAAATCCCTGCACTCTTTTTTCTTTCTTTCTTTTCTTCTTTTTTGTCTCTTACTTTTTGTATCTCCAAGACTGAACGGTCACTTTCTCATTTCTTTTTGCTTGGTTGGTGAGTGTCTGAACCAAAAATCAACCTGAGCTCAGGGCTCAGGAGTGAGGCTGTGGCATCAAGCTAATGGGAGCTATGGATTATGGCTGGCTGATGGCAGGTCTTTTGAAAGACCTTTTGATGGCACTTTATAACTTTGTGGATGCTTGCACCTGCTGCAGTCTAGCTCAGTTTACTCTGTAAAAATAAAGGGATTTCAAGCACTGGGATGCATCACAGGACTTTCAGAGCCACTCAGCCTTGCAGTAGAAGTTAAGGGCAAGATATGTACTATTAGCTCCTAGGCTAGTTTCCCACAGGGCACCTACAGCCTCGAGAACAGATCTGGCTACATAGCCATAGGCACTTGGGGACATTCCCTTAGACCCTCCTGAGAGCTTTTAGGCACCTAGAAATGCATTGAAATGCCAGAAGTGGGGAGCTCAGTGTGAATAGGTGGAGGAACCTGGGTTCTGGGCAGCTTTTGAAGCAGAGCCTGAGCTAGACAGGTGAAGAATTAAATATAAAGCTCCCCACACCTCCAGTATGGTGGCAACTACATACCCAGATACACTCGGAGGTCATATAGTAAAGTGTTGGGCATTTACTATGCCTCACAAAACCTGCCATAATTCAAAGGTGGAATACACAGTAAAAAATCTCTTCATCTCAAATAGCTTGGCAAGAAGAATTTTAAAGTATTCAGTGTTATTTTTTTTAATGTCATTGGTATTGTCTTCTGTGTCGATCTGATAGGCTTCCCCTAAGTAATTGACCATGGCATACCTTAATCCAATTTAGTGTATTTCCCCCTTAATATTGTAATGTGTTAATTGCAGTTATTCATTCTTATTTTTATTTTTTGTACTCCTCCCCACTCTTTTTTCTCTCCTTTTTCTTCTCCCTCTCTTTCCTCCCTGCTCCCTGTTGTTTTTTAATGTTGTAATGTGTTAATTGAATTTATGTGGTCTCCTTGTTCCTCTTTTCTATGCCCTCTCCCTATCTTTTTCTTTCCTTTTTCTTCTTTTGTCTTTGTTCTTTCCCTCTTCCTTTTTCTTCTTCTTTCCCTTTTTTTATGATGCCTTATATAGTTTAATGTCAATTTTACTTTTTAATACCTATTTTTTCAGCCTATTTTAGGGTGTTACTCCTCTTTCCACTTCTGGATTAGGTTGTAGAGAACATTTTATTTATTTATTTGAAAATTTTTATTTATTTTTCCATATTTTTCTTTTTTAACTAAAAACACTATGTTCTCATTTTCCCCTATATTTTTATTATTATATAATATTATGATTATATTATATATTTTTATTTTTACATTATGCTATTGTGAATCATAATTGTACATAATGATGGGATTTGCTTTTATATATTTGTACATACACACAAAATAAAAATTTGGCCAATATCACTCCCCTGCACTTCTCCTTTTCCCTCCTGTTCTCTCACCCTCTGGTCCCTTTCCTGGATTCTACTGATCTCCCTTTGATTTTTATGAGATCTCCCCCCATGACCTTTTTTTTTCCTTTTTCCTTTCTAGCTTCCACATAGGAGAGAAAATATGTGACCCTTGACCTTCTGGGTTTGAATTATTTCACTTAACATAATGGTTTCAATTTTCATCCATTTTCCTGCAAATAACATAATTTCACTCTTCTTCATGAATGAACAACCCTTCATTGTTTATAGGTACCACATTTTCTTTATCCATTCATCCATTGATGGATACCTAGGCTGGGTCCATAGTTTGGCAACTGTGACTTGAGCTGTTATAAACATAGGTATGCCTGTGTAAGTATAGTATGATGACTTTAATATTTTAGGATAAATAGCAAGGAGTGGAATAGCTGGTCATATGGTGGTTACAAAAAATTTTGAGGAACCTCCATACTGATTTCCATAGTGGTTGTACTAATTTACAATCCCACCAACAGTATAAAAGTGTTCCTTTCCACCCATATCCTCTCCAATATGTATTATTGTTTGTATTCCTTTTTAAAAATTTTTAAGTGATTAATGGAGCTTTATTTGTTTATTTATTTTTATTTATATGTGATGCTGAGTGCCTCACACATGCAAGGCAAGTACTGTGCTACTGAGTCACAACCCCAGCCCTATTGTTTGTATGTGTGATGGCTCCCATTCGAATTGAAGTGAGAGGAAATCTCAAGTGTACATTTGATCTGTTTTTCCTAATTCCTAAAGATTCTGAACATATTTTCTTATTTCTTGGCCATTCATATTTCTTATTTTGACAAGTGTCTGTTTAATTCTTTGGCCCATTTATTAATTGGGTTATTTATTTTTTAAGTAGTAGGTTTTTAAAGGTTTTGAGTTTCTTCAGCTAGCAAAGATTTTCTACCATTCTGTACATTATAGTAGCGAATATTTAAAGTAAATTTTTATGGTTTCTTAGTATATGTTTGCTCTTAGTAAGTGGTTGCACTTACTGGTGATCAGTATCCTCTCTGAAAGTGGCATTAGGGATTGATGATAGCACTGAGAACACATTGAGTGGGTGCTTTGATGCTGAGCTATACCCCTGCTCTGGGGCACATAATAAGGGGAAAGCAGCCAACTAAAAATATCCTCTTATAGCAGAAGAGATAGTCAATTCAGAAGATGTGCAAATCTCAATACAGAAACATAAAATATGAGAAAACAGAGTAAAAGTTTCCTCCAAAATTGTATACCCCTCCAAAAATTGGACACTCAATAATAAAGTAGCAGGATATAAAATTAATGCTCATAAATCTAATGCATTTTTATTTGTAAGCAACGCATCCTCTGAGAGAGAAATTAGGAAAACTATCCCATTCACATTAACCTCAAATAAAATAAAATACTAGGGAATCAATCTAACAAAAGGAGTGAAAGACCTCTACATGAGAACTACAGAACACTAAAGAAAGAAGCTAAAGAGAATCTGAGAAGAAGGAAAGATCTCCCATGTTCTTGGATAGGCAGAATTAATATTGTCAAAATGGCCATACTTTCAAAAGTGCTATACAAATTCAATGAAATTCCAATTAAAATTCCAATGATGGGATTGAAACTCATAGAAATAGAGCAAGCAATCATGAAATTCATTTGGAGGAATAAGAGACCCAGAATAGCTAAAGCAATTCTTAGCAAGAAGAGCAAAGCAGGGGGTAGCACAATACCAGACCTTCAACTATACTACAGAGCTATAGTAATGAAAACAGCATGGGATTGGCACCAAAATAGACAGGTAGATCAATGGTACAGAATAGAGAACAGAGAGACAAACCCACATAAATACAGGTATCTCATACTTAACAAAGGAGCCAAAAACATACAGTGGAGAAAAGACAGCCTCTTCAAGAAATGGTGTTGGGGAAACTGGAAATCCATATGCAGCAAAATGAAACTAAACCCATATCTCTCGCCCTGTACAAAACTCAACTTAAAGTGGATCAAGGACCTAGAAATTAGACCAGAGACTGTGCACCTAATAGAAGAGAAAATAGGTCCAAATCTTCATCACGTTGGCCTAGGACCAGATTTCCTTAACATGACTCCCAAAGCGCAAGAAATAAAAGCAGGAATCAATGATTGGGATAGAGTCAAACTAAAAAGCTTTTTCTCAGCAAAGGAAACAATCAGCAATGTGAAGAGAGAGCCTTCAGAGTAGGAGAAAATCTTTGCCACACACACTTCAGATAGAGCACTAATCTCCAGAATCTACCAAGTACTCAAAAATCTTTACACCAAGAACACTAATAACCCAATCAATAAATCGGCCAAGGAAATGAACAGACACTTTACAGAGGAAGATCTACAAGCAATCAACAGATTTATGAAAAAATGTTCAACATCCCTCATTATAAGAGAAATGCAAATCAAAACCACCTTAAGATTTCATCTTACCCCAATTAGAATGTCTTTTATTAAGAATACAGGCAACAACAGGTGTTGGCGAGGATGTGTGGAAAAGGGTACACTCATACATTGCTGGTGGGAGTGTAAGTTGGTGCAGCCACTCTGGAAAGCAGTGTGGAGATTCCTTAGAAAATTTGGAATGGATCCACCATTTGACCCCGCTATCCCACTCCTTGGCCTATACCCAAAGGACTTAAAATCAGATTACTACAGTGATGCAGCCACATCAGTGTTCATAGCTGCTCAATTCACAATAGCTAGATTATGGAATCAACCTAGATGCCCTTCAGTAGATGAATGGATAAAGAAACTATGGTATATACACAATGGAATATTACTCAGCCATAAAGAAGAATAAAATTATGGCATTTGTAGGTAAATGGATGATGTTGGAGACTGTTATGTTAAGTGAGATCAGCCAATCCCCAAAATCCAAAGGCCAAATGGTCTCTCTGATAAATGAATGATGATGCATAATGCAGGGGGGAAGGGTGGCAAGAATGGAGGAAGGATAGATAGCATAGAGGGAAGGGAGGGGTGGGGGCAGGGTGGGGGGTAAAAATAATAACAGAATGTGTGACAGATACCATTGCCCTGTGTACATGTATGAACGCACAGATGGTGTGACTCTACTTTGTGTACAACCAGTGAAACAGTAACTGTACTCCATTTGTGTTCAATGAATCAATAAGTAAATAAAAAAAAGAGAAATGCAAATCAAAACCACCTTAAGATTTCATCTTACCCCAA
>JAJEJO010051879.1:0-25608 GCA_020662805.1 Glaucomys volans
CAAAATCAATTTTGTCAAAATGGCCATACTATCAAAATTATTATACAGATTCAATGCAAACTCCACCCAAATGCCAAAGACATTCTTCACAAAACTATAAAAAACAGTTATAAAATTTATTTGGAAAATTAAGAGTTCCAGAATAGCCTGCAATCCTGAGGAAAAACAGTGAGGCTGAAAGCATCACAATACCAGACCTCAAATTATACTACAGAGCTGTAATGACAAAAACAGCATGGTCCTGGCCCCAAAACAGACATGAGCAACAATGGAAAAGAAGACAAAGAGACAAACCCCCACAAAACATTTATCTGATATTAGACAAAGGTGCCAAAACATATTGGATTAAAGATAGCTTCTTCAACATATGGTACTAAGAAACTGGAAATCCATATGTAGTAGAAAGAAATTTAACCCCTATCTTTCCCTCTGCAGAAGAATAACCTCAAAGACCTAGGTATTATACCAGAAACCCTGCACCTATGAGAACAAAATGTAAGCCAAACACTCCAACATAAAGGTGCTGACTTCCTTACCAAGTCTCCTAAAGCTGAAAAAAAAATCAAAGTGGATGGCACAAATTGCAAAGTTTCCTCAGAGCACAGAAAACAAGAGCATGAAGACAGCCAGATGCTGTGGCATAGGCCTGTAATCCCAGTAGGTCAGTTGGCTGAGGCAGGAAGACCACAATTTCAAAGCCAGCCTCAGCCAAAGTGAGGCACTAAGCAACTCACTGAGATCCTGTCTTTAAATAAAATAAGAAATAGGACTGGGGATGTGGCTCAGTGGTTGAGTGTCTCTGAGTTCAATCCCTGGTACACCCCCCAAAAAAAATATGAAAGGAGAGAGGGACAACAGAATGAAAAAAGATCTTAGCCACCTGTTCCTCAGATAGGGCATTAATATCCAGGATACATAAAGAAATCAAAAAGTTTAATGTATGTGCACACACACACACACACACTCAAAACCTCAATTAATAAATGAGCAACAGAACTAGAGAGAAATTTCTCAAAAGAAGAAATAAAAATGGCCAACAGAAATATTTTTAAAATGCTCAGAATCTCTAGGAATTGGAGAAATGGAAATGAAAACTCTATTGAGACTTCATCTCACTCTAGTCAGAGTGGCAAAGAATAAAAATAACATTAAGTATTTGCAAGGAAGTGAGGGAAAAGGAGCACTCTTACACTGTTGGTTGGACTGCAAATAACTGCAACCACTTGGGAAAGAAATAAGGACATTCATTTAAATTCAGAATGAGGAGCTAGGGGTACAGCTCAGTTGGTTAAGAGCTTGGCTTGCAAGCACAAGGTCCTAGGTTCAATCCCCAGCACCACAAAATAAAACAAAACAAAACAAAAACAAAAACAAACAAAAAAACACCTCAGAATGGAACTATCATATGACCCAGTTATGCCACCCCTTGGTATATATTAAAACAGATTTAAAATAAGGATAAGTACAGTGATGTTGTCACATCATACTTTATAGCAGCACAATTTGCAATAGCATGTGAGTATTGATCTTCAAGCCTTTCCTGTCCATCATGTGGATCTCCTCTTGGTGCATAGTATCATGAGCAGCCACTATGGTCCATGCGCCCTGTGTTTCATTGGGAAGGTTAGCAAATTCTTGAAGATGCACAGGAGGAAGGATAATCGGCAGCTCCTTGTGTCCCACGAATCAGTGAGCAAAGAGCAATCAGAAAACATGCATTAGGTTCGTGAGTGCCCTCCCACGCATGGCCCCCTGTTCCCATACCATTCCTCAAAACTGACATGTCTCTTCTTCTCCCTGCTCAGTTCCCTCAGCGATTGAATCAATAAGGCCTTCTGAGATGCTTCTGTGTTCACACTACAGGGCTTGTTTCATTTCATGTGGAAGAATCAGAGGAAACTGCCTGAAATTGTACCCCCAAAAAATGGCAGTGGCTTGCTGCCATCCTGAAAGAAGCAATGCTGTCTTTGCCTGAAGACATGGAGAATGAGGCTTCCACCCAGGAAGTGATGATCATCCTCTTGGACAGACTCTTGGCCAGTTCACACACTCGTTGCTTCTTGACATGTTTTGTGCATCAGCAAATTCTAACACCCAAATATTGTCACCTAAGTGAGCCACTTGGGAATGCCAGCAGAGAAATGCCAGCTCCTTGAGAGGTCATGGGGTACTCAGCTCCCTGCCTGCTGCTACACTGACTTTTCCAAGGAAGCTCTAGAAAGCTTTCCAACAGAGGTGCTGTGGGCCTAAGGAGCCAGAGGGAAAGGAGTCTTCCCATGACTCCAATGTGCAAGGGAGAGGCCATGACTCATGCTGATTTCTGTCCCTTGGAAAGCAGGTGCTGATGTGAATGCATTTAGTGGGCAGGAACTACAGGCCTGGGCTCAGGGCTGCTTTTCTCATTGGAACCCTGTGCTGTAGACACATGTGATGGAATGAGACATTGGGATCAGTCAACATGTCACAAGAAGCCATTGGCAGGTCTAAGGCAAAGGGATTCTCTCTCTGAAAGTCAGCCCATACAACCTTCCAGTGGTGCACGCTGGGATTCAGGACCAAGAGAGGAGCTGACATTCCCTCCCTCACTGTGGGACCCAGTTCATGGGAGAGTTTCAGGCCATGCTTTGTCCCTCACCTTCCAAAGTTGTGCCATCTGTATGTTTATGCATTAGAAACCCATGACTCCAGCATAAGCCTTTCTCAGGGAGTCCATTTGTGTATGGATGTATGTATGTTTGGGCACACATACCTGATGACAACCCCAAAAGAAGATGCTACCAGGATCCCTAGGGTACATGTTGGGAAGCTCAGGAGGCCCTGTAAGGCACCATGATTTCCTCAGGGTCACACATGTGGTCCAATAGAGGAGATGAGCCTGAACAGTTAGCTCTGCCTCCCCAAACTGGGACAGCTGGCTATACCTGAGTCCTTCTGGGCCCAGATCCAAAGAGTTTTGGAGAGTTGTGTCCACTTGGACATAGGTCATGGGAAGATGGGAGCAGCCAGCACCCCAGGGGGCCTTTGGAACCATGTTGCGTGAGAAAGGAACTCAGGGAAAAAGTTCCCCAGGAAGTGACCTCACTTCCTTGACCATGGAACATATGGAACTTGGAACCCTGGTAGCTAGGCACCAACAGTCCTCATACAGTCTCAGTCCACTAACTTGTACTGAGCTGTTGAGCACCGAGAAAATGACTTCTCAATGTCTCCCCATCCCCAGAGGCTCAGGCCTCAGAAAAGTCTTGAGTAGGGGCTTATCAAGAGTCTGGAGGTCCTGGGTCAGCACTAGGTCCCCAAGACTGTGGCGATTATTCCCAAGGAGACCAGAGGTGAGACAGGAGAGACCACTGCAGGTAAGCAAAGACTAGCCCACTCTGAGATTCCCCGTCAGATAGCCCTCAATCCTTACCAGGTGTGTGTGTGTGTGGGTGTGTGATGTTAACTGAAAAGATGGAGTGAAAAACTTTTGTTATGTGTACACATGACTGCCTGTTGGTGAGTTGTTTTGCTGATGACTACTCTTTTCATGTTGAAATGTCCTTCTTTCATCCCGGAAACTAGGGAGGCAACAAAGAATCAAGAGTGGATGTGTCCCCTGGTTCCTTGAGTTTCTGTGTGCATACCAAAATGTGGCCAGTTCCCAAAAGGTGCTGTAGCTGCAGACTCAAAGGTGGAGACCTCCTCCAAGCCCTGGGACATGGCCATCATGTGTTGGCAATGCAGGGGACCTCTCTGAACCTCAAAGAGCTCTGCCAAAAGTGGTGTTTCTAGAGGAGAACTTCACTGTTCTAGTTAGAAAAACAAGTAGGAGGAGCCCTTGGAGTGTTTGCCTCAGGCCTGATCCTGTGACACAAATGGCCAAGGGCTCTGCACTTCCCCTGTGGGACTGTCCCTTCCTCTATGAGGAAGTTTTCTACCTCAGACCAAACTGCTCTGGGGTCCCAAGTAAGCAGTTTGTACATTTGGGAAGCAGTAAGGGCATTGCATCTGGGTGGGCCCCCAACCTGAAGGCAGACAAAACAGGGATGACTTGGGGGGTACTGAGGGAGCCCTGGACTGGAGTGAGCTAGGCAGGAGTGTGGGTACAATTAAGACTCGAATGTATGTATATGAAGACCCAACATTGCAAGCATTACACCTATCATTGAGGACGCCGTGCACAATATCCTGCCAGTCTTGAGAGGTTTCTATATTGTCAGGATGTTAGTCAAGCCCACCAGGCATCTAGGCAGATGAGGGGCACAGGAAGCTGGAGGAGACACACACCTTTCCCTTTCTACTATGACAACTTCAAGGCAGACCTCATGGAGGCAGACCTTGCAGGACACAGTGAGTGGATGTGGGGTCCAGAGGTTGGCTTCCTGAGTCCACAGGGATTCACAAGGTTGACCTTTGTTGAGGATGGCTGGGCCAAATTCAGGTCCCACACTTGTGTGACTTCTAGCCAAAGGCTGAGGTCTGGTGCTTCCCTGTAGAATGAACACAGAGAACTGTGGTGGGTTTCTAGCTATCCAAGGAATGGTGGAGTGGATGGGGCCTCAGACTCGGACAACGGGCATATCCCTCCAAGACACAGCTAATCCCAGCCACGATTGCCTATTCTTTTCTGTATCAGGTGACACTGCAGGTTTGGGAAGTGTCTTACACGACATGTCTCACTGATTTCCTCCACTGGCCCTACTGCATGTGACCTACTCAGTCACACTTTGGGAATCCCATCATTCAGGGGGCCTTGGCAGGTTCTAGTTAAGGGAGAGGTCCAGCCCCTCAGGGCTCCCTGCCTTCCTCCAAACTCCCCAGGGCCCTGTGTTCCATCATCGAGACCTGGCTACACCTGTACCCACAAGATTTTGTGAGGTCCCAGGACAACAAGAATATTCTCAAGAGCTTCCTGCATCTCATCTACTGGAAGACAGATGTGACCTCACATGTACAGGGCCTGCTCACACAGCTGGACAACACAGAACCCAGTGAGTCTGAGGCCTCAGATGAGGGGGACCTTGCATGCATCACTGAATGTGTGTGCTAAGGAAACCGTGCCTGTCCCTCTGGGAACTGGCATGTGCTCTCCGCCAGACAAGTCTGACATCCTGGAGCTGGTGATCCCTACTCTGGGAAAACACTCTGATGTGGGTATAGGGGCTGGGCTACTTTGAGAGGGAGGCCTCTTATTGGAATTCGGGAAGATCCAGGGAAAGACAGTCACCTTGCGAGGATTTTCTTCTTCAACCAACTCTGCTGGGAGCGAGATCAATCACATTCAGCAATACACCATAGGATTCAGAGAAAAAGGTGCTCAGGAAGGCACCCGCTCTGCCTCTGCTGGAAGGTTTCACTGCCCCATGGCAACCATGGCGCTGTCCCCTATGGCAATTCTTTCATTTTGAACTCCTGAATGGCACACAGAGCCACAACCCTACCATGCCTCCTTGCCCTACTCTCTGAATTTGTCCCATTTTGATTTTAGTAGTGTTATATTGTTTCATGATAGACGATGGCACTGTAAGTTTGTAGGTAATAAAATTTGATGTTGAGTGATGTAAAGTTGCATGCTCAGTCCATTCATTAGGCTGTTCCACCACCAGCACTGTAGGCTGTTGATGGAGCCCCCATCAGAGCACATGGGTCCTCTGGGGTAGGATGCAAACAGAACAACCTGGAGGAGGTGAGTGAGGATCACCTGTGCATGGGGTAGAGGTGATTGCCAAGATGGAGGGAGAATAACAAGCCACCAGAAGCTGCTTCTTTCCCTGACCCAAGTCCCCTGAAGACCATGGACATGGAACCTACAATCAGACACCACACTGGTCTTTGGAAGTTGGCTCTCCTGTAGGCCTCCTCTCCTCACCTGTGGAGTGGGACTGCAGCCCCCTACCTGGGTGCCATGAATCCCAGATCATTGTGATGGCATGTGGAACTCCCCAGCCAACACTGTCTCTAAGGCTCTGTGCACGTACGACTGCAACCACGAACAGAAGCAATACCCATTTTGAAGAGCACACGAGGTCACCATGAGAAGAGACACTCTCTTCTCCTCTAGGCATGGTTACTTTGTCAAATGTAAAATTTCCTTATGCTTGTAGTCGTTTGGAGTGAACCCAGGGTGCAGTGTCACAAAACTTCTTCCACAACACATTTCTGTGTGAATGTTGAGAGGATCCTGCTAGCGTGACAGAACTGGCTTTCAACCTGAGATTCTCTGGCCTCCAACATTCAGGATGCTGAAATGATAGATGTGTGACACCAGTCCCAGTTACATGGCTCTACTGACAGGACTGCTGCAGACTTCCACAGAGGTGGGGGGTAGACTCTAAGGGTTGAAGCCCGTGTCAAAAGAATTTACATGCATTTGATTCTGGTAATGTCCTGAACACAAACCCACTGAAGTCACCCAGTACAAGCGACCATCCTAGGAGCAGATCTTTGGTAGCCACCATTGGAAAACCCTGGAACTTCAGAGCCCTAGGTTGTTTGGGTGGTCTGGACACTCTCTATGGTCTCTTAAGATGGTGCCTGGCGGTGTGCCAGTTTTTCTTTTGCCACGGAGTAAACAGGTGTATCTTTGTGAAAGTTATTCCTATCAGTTGGTTGTAAACTGGCCACACATGTGTCCAGTTGGTGCTTTAAGCCTTTGTCTATGCTTGCTCATGCTTGCTTTATGTGAAAGTTCTGTGATTGGTCAACTGAGGGTATAAGAGAGGGAGGGAGAGGGAGAGAGAAATAAAAGGAGAGAGAATAAAGGAGAGAGAAAAAAAGAAGAGAAGAAACGTGCGCGCAAAATAAAGAGCTGTATTCACATTCCCGGGAATGCATCTTTATTGCGGGCGACAAGACGATGATAAGTGGTGCCAAAACCCGGGATCCAAAGATGAAACTAAAATAGTAAGTAATTCATGTACGTACTGTCTTTGTTTTTGTCTTTTATCTAAAGGAAAGTTTGCCTGGGAGCAACTAAGGTTCTCAGAGGTGACGATCCACAAGTACATGGTTGAGTGGCTTAAAGAAGGTCTACGGTAGAGTGGCTTAATCAGGTCTGCGGAGAAGCAGCTTAAACAGTAAAAATGGGCTCTGAGGTTTCCACACTCTGCATGAAGAGCCCTTTAAGGGCATTACTGAAAGCCAATGGGACTCCCTTAAAATCTCAAACAGCAAGGGCATTCTTAAAGACAATAGAACATCAAGCCCCCTGGTTTTTAGATGAGGGCCTACTAAATGTTCCACAGTGGGAGCATTTAGGAGAAGACCTACGAAAAGCTAATGCTCAACAGCTGCTACCTACAGGTACAATGGCTATCTCTGCTCTTGTTAAGGGCTGTTTGACTGCTAAAAAGGACAAGTTTAAGGATCCTATAGGAGAGGGAAGTACTATTTTAGAGGAAGTGAAAGAAGAACGATCTTTGCAATCTGTCCAGTCCTCAGAAACAGGAAGTGAAGATGAGGAAGAACATACCAGGGGGGAATTAGAGGCAAAGTTTAAGGACCTAAAATTAGAGAACTTACATCCTCCAGATAGAGTTGAACCAACTGCACCACCTCTCCCTTATGCTGGCTATTGCTCAGGGGCATGTTCATATAATCCATCAGGTGCTTGGGCAGATCTATCTAATACCTGTTTCCCAGTTTTTGAGGATGCTCAAAACCAGAGGTATCATCAAGCTTTAGATTTTAAATTAATTAAACAGTTAAAGGAAGCAGTTAGTACTTATGGACCTCAAGCTGCCTTTATAGTATCATTGTTGGAGTCAGTGGCAGGGCTCAATTTGGTCCCCAGAGGTTGGGTAAATCTAACTAGAGTCACCCTTTCTGGAGGGCAGTATTTAATGTGGAAAATAGCTTGGCAAGAATATTGCATAGATACAGCAAAACGTAATGTTGCCGCAGGCAATCCCAACTGGAATGTGGATATGCTAATGGGTTTAGGAAACTATGTAACAATCCAGGCCTAAGTAGCTATCCTCCAGCGGTATATATGCAAATAGCAGCCTCTGCAACAAAAGCTTGGAAAACACTGCAAGGATCTGGCGATTTACAGGGTCAATTATCCAAAGTTATTCAGGGAGCAAATTAGCCTTATGCTGATTTTGTGGACCGCCTAATTCAAACTGCTTCTCACATTTTTGGGGATGTAGAACAAGCTATGCCATTGGTCAAACAATTAGCATATGAACAAGCTAATAAATGGTGCAAGTAAGCTATTAGACCTTGGAAAAACAAGGATCTCTCAGCCTACTTAAAGGTCTGTAGAGACATAAATGATTCTGTAATACAAGGGCAAGTACTTGCAGCAGCCATAACTCAAGGTTTAGGTAATGCTCAACCAATCTATAGTCAAAGGCCTGCTCCAGGAACCTGTTTCCATTGTAAACAATTAGGTCACATAAAGGCAAATTGTCCAAATAGAATTAATTCTCCTCAACATGAACCGCCAGATGGGCATCCAAAACCCAGACTGTGCCCTCGCTGTAAAAAGGGAAATCACTGGTCCAGCGTTTGTCAATCCATTCATGATATGGAAGGTAACTTTCTAGGTCCTAACCCTAAGTTGTCAAAAAATGGGAAACTGGGCCCACCCCAGGGCCTGCAACAAATGCACGGGGTAATCCAACAAGTACCAAGAAGTTGGTATCCCCTAGCGGACCGTGGAGAGCAACAACAGGAAGCGCAGGACTGGACATCTGCGCCACCTCCAGACTGGTCCTAACTCCTGAAATGGGAGTACAAGCCATAAATTCAGATTGGCAAGGCCCCATTTCCCCCGATTCAATGGGTTTATTAATTGGCAGAAGCTCTACTACATTAAAAGGTCTTATTGTACACCCTGGGGTTATAGATCCTGATTTTAAAGGTGTAGTTAAAATATTAGTTTCCTCTCCTAAAGGAATTATAGTAATATCTCCAGGAGACCAAATTGCTCAGATGCTTATATTACCTAGTCAACATAACCTGTACCCCAGTAAAACTAATATCAGAGGAAATCAAGGATTCGGGTCAACAGGAGAGCCACTAGCCTGTTTTACAATGGATTTAAAAGACAGGCCCATATTGTCATTAACTATTAGAAATAGGGAGTTCATGGGACTCTTAGATCCAGGAGCTGACAATAGTATTATCAAATCCTCTGATTGGCCCAAAGATTGGCCAGTTGTCAAGGCTAATCAAACTCTTAGAGGGTTAGGAATAGCTACAAGCCCAGATCAAAGTGAAGCTACCCTCCAGTGGAAAGACAAGGAAGGACACTCTGGTCTATTTCAATCATATGTATGTAATTTACCTATTTCCCTATGGGGGAGAGATGTTTTAAGTCAAATGGACCTCAAATTGACTACTGAAAACATATTTCAAGTTACCCCTGTAAAATCTATCATGAGGTCTATGGGATATACAGACTACAAAGGATTAGGATAAAAGGAACAAGGATCTGTACAACCCATTCCTCTCCCATCTCCCAATGTCCCTACCACAGGCCTGGGTTTTTCTTAGGGGCCACTGACGAACATACCATTCCTATATGATGGAAAGATGATAAGCTTCGATGGATCCCTCAGTGGCCCCTAACTAGAGAAAAACTGGAGGCTGCTCATAATTTAGTCAAGGAACAATTGGATGCAGGCCATTTCCAACCATCCACTTCCCCTTGGAATACTCCTATATTTGTAATAAAGAAAAAATCTGGAAAATGGAGATTATTACATGATCTTAGAGCTGTAAATAACCAAATGTTCCCTATGGGCCCTATCCAATGCAGATTGCCCCTTGTCTCAGCCCTACCAAAAAATTGGACCACTGTCATAGTGGATTTGAAAGATTGTTTCTTTTCCATACCATTACATAAAGCTGATTGTTGGAGGTTTGCTTTTACTTTACCTGCTATTAATCACTCCCAACCTGATAAAAGATTTGAATGGACAGTATTACCTCAAGACATGACTAACAGCCACACTTTATGTCAAATTTATGTAGACAAAGCTCTATTCTCCACCCGTCAAAAGTATCCAAAATTGCTAATTTATCATTATATGGATGATATTCTCCTATGCCACCAAAACAAACTAGTATTAGAAGAAGCCTTAACATTCATGACTAAAGAATTAAAGACCTGGGGACTTACTATAGCTCCTGAAAAATTACAAACAGGAGAACTACAAAATTATCTAGGAACTAAGTTATCTGCTACTATAGTTCAACCCCTAAAACTTACTATCAGGGTAGATCATTTACAGACTCTAAATGATTTCCAAAATTTATTAGGAGACATTAACTGGGTTAGACCTTATTTAAAGTTATCTACAGGAGAACTAAAACCTTTATTTGACATCCTTAAGGGTGATCCAGATTTAAATTCAAAAAGAGTTTTAACACCAGAGGCTAGACAAGCTATTTTATTAGTTCAACAATGATTGGAATCATGTCAAGCGGTTCGCCGTGATCCCAAACAGCCACTATGCCTAATTATTCTCCCAGAAAGCCATAGTCCTTCAGGTGTCATATGGCAAGATGGCCCATTACAAAGTGTCCATCTAGCCAGTTCACCCTCAAGAATGTTACAACCCTATCCAACAGCAGTGTCTCAACTTATATTTAAAGGTATAGATGCCTGCATTTCTACCCTAGGCACTCATCCTGATAAAATTATCACGCCTTATACAACAGATCAAATACAGTGGCTAATTAATAATGATCCAGATTGGTCAATTGTTGTTTGTACTACTACTGCTGAATTTGATAATCAATATCCTAAGCACCCATGGATTCAATTTTGTAAAAATACTCCTATCATTTTTCCTAAAATGGCTCATACTACCCCCTTAAAAAATTGCCCTACAGTCTTCACCGATGGATCAAAAAATGGAGTTAGATCTGTCATTATAAACAACAAAGTACACACCACCATTGTTCAAGCCTCCTCTGCTCAAGTCACTGAATTAGCTGCTGCAATTATGGCTTTTAAACTGTTACATGATAACTCCTTTAATTTACTTACAGATAGTAACTATATTGTAAATTCATTATCAGTCTTAGAAACAGTGCCTTATGTTTCTCCATCATCTACATTACAAAACTTAATTCTTGAACGCCATCATCCCTTTTATGTGGGACATATTAGTGCTCATACTAACCTCCCAGGACCTTTAGCCAAAGGCAATGATTTAGCAGATCAAGCAACTCACACTAACTTCATTTTTACCATTAAAGAACAAGCACAAGCCTTTCATGATAAATATCATGTTAACTCTACCACCCTAAATAGAAAATTTCATATTCCCAAAATTCTTGCTTGACAAATAGTTAAGTCTTGCCAACATTGTGCCTCACTTATCCCTGTACAATCGTTTGGAGTAAACCCTCATGGCCTCCTACCCAATCACATATGGCAAATGGATGTTACTCATATCCCAGAATTTGGTAACCTTAAATATGCTCATGTTTCTGTTGATACTTGCTCTGGCATCCTTATGGCATCCTTACATACTAGAGAAAAGGTTAAAAATGTTATTCAACATTGCCTCCAAGCCTTTGCCTGTTGGGGCATTCCTAAAATTATAAAAACAGATAATGGACCCGCTTATACATCTAAAAGTTTCCATCACTTTGCTAAAACATTTGATATACAATTAATTACTGGTATTCCTTATAATCCCCAAGGTCAAGGAATAATAGAAAGGACTCATCTTACCTTAAAAAACTATATACAAAAACAAAAAAGGGGAGTAGGGGTATCCTTTAGATCCCCAAAGATAAACTAAACCTTATCCTTTTTATTTTAAATTTTTAAAATTTGGACAATGACAGACGCTTAGGTGCTGACCGTCACAGTTCTCCTAATCAGGCCCCTAAACATTATGTACTATGGAAGGACATTCTTACAGGGTGCTGGAAAGGTCTGGACCCCATTTTATGTTGGGTCCAAGGGTCTGTTTGTGTATTCCCACAGGATCAACAAGTTCCAGTTTGGGTACCTGAAGGACTTACCCGTATAGTTACAACCCCTCCTGAGGAAGAGGAGCAATATGAAGACCATCGTATGGGGAATAGCCATTCTGTTGATGAGGCTATATGTCCTGATTCCAGGGGAAAGCCATCCACTAACACCTTGGACGCTGGAAAAATCTGATTTATGGGCTATTGTACGATCCTTTGCCAGTGGGAAATGACTCTACTGCATTTCCTTTTTTCTTCTCGACTACCTACCTTACCTTTCGATCCTTCTGAAGGACCTAACAACTTCTCTCAACTACTCTTACCAAGCAGTTTATGCTTTTATAATGGCTACAATTTCTCTTCTTAGTCCACGCCTCCTTGCATTGTGCTAGGGAATCAGACCTTAGGAATTTTTGATAAGGATAAGAATATTACTGTTGTGACACAGGGCACTGTGCCTCGTATGTTCCCAAAAAATAATGATTCTGTCCCATTACAACCTAATGTTTTCCCACACTGCAAATCAGAATTGGTTTGGCCATCTTCTCCCACAGGTTGTCAAAGCAGCTTATGTGCTGTCTTTGTTACTCCCAACCACAGCTTTACCTTCTCTCCAAAATTTGCTACCTATGAGAATAGTAGTATGAAGGGACTTAACTTTTCTTTTCAAAATCCTCTCATGTCGTCTGTAGCTAATCCATCTGATATATGGCTGTTATGTAATTGCAAAACTACCTGTACTCAAATTAGTGCTATGGCCATGATTAATGGTGGGAGTATAGAAAACTGTAGTTATTCTTATTGGGGAGGAACGTTTGAATCTAATGTTACTATTAACACCTGTAATGTCAATATTACCTTTAGGCCTACACCTGTGCATGTCTACCCCCCCATTCCTTTTCCTACTATTTAATCAGACAAGTGTAACCAGTATTTCCCTCAATTGTTCTGTATCTTGTTCTTGTGTAATGTCTGCCTGCTGGAATGGTACAAAACATACTGGAGCTGTTCTCCTTCATGTCCCTACCTACATCCCCACGCCTGTACACGTAAATACGGGAGACCTAAGTGTATTCTTCAGGACCAGATGTGACTTCGGGATCACAGCGGCCATCATACCTGCCATTGCGGTCTCAGCTGCAGCAGCTGCCGCAGCTGGGGCCACCCTTGCCGTGTCTATTCCTGCAGCTCAAACTTTGAACAGTGTGACTTCTGCTACTGCTCAGGCTTTGAGTGTTCAGTCTGGCATCAATGAACATCTGTATGTTAAACCAATGCGTCAATTTATTACAAGATCAAGTGGACATCTTGGGACAATTGGTCTTCTCCAGTTGTATTCAAGCTTTACCAGGACTCTGCATCACGTCTGCCATATAGTCTAACTTTTCAAATATTGACTATCAATGCTACTAAAGCACAGCCTCTTTCAGCCAGACAGATGTTTAAATTGTTCCAATCTTTTCTAACTTTTGGAAAATAGTGGTTCGGATTCTTTGCAATGCTGCTTCTCTTGATAATAGCAAGATTGTTTTTGCTCCGTTGGGTAATTGCCTTACGTAAGGCTCAAATAAAGATCAACAAGCCGCTCATCAGGCCATGTCTGCCATAGAGTCGGGCAGCTCCCCTGCTATATGGCTTAGTATGCTGGACCAGAAGTGAAAGACGGGTAATGAAGTGGTGATCTTGTATCAACCTAAGACAGAAGGTGCATCAAGCTATGCATTCTATGAGGACGGATAAGAACAAGTATTGACCACTCAACCTAAGACAGGCACGGTCCCTGCCATTCGTTTAAAAAAGAAAAAAGGGGGAGCTGATGGGGTGGTCCAGACACCCCCTAAGGTCTCTTAAGATGGCGCCTGGCAGTGTGCCAGTTTTGCTGTTGCCACAGAGTAAACAGGTGTATCTGTGTGAAAGTTATTCCTATCGGTTGGTTGTAAACTGGCCACACGTGTGTCCAGTTCGTGCTTTAAGCCTTTGTCTGTGCTTGCCCATGCTTGCTTCACGTGAAAGTTCTGTGATTGGTCAACTGAGGGTATCAGAGAGGGAGAGAGGGGGAGAGGGAGAGAGAAAAAAAGGAGAGGGAAAAAAAGAAAAGAAGAAACGTGCGCGCAAAATAAAGAGCTGTATACACATTCCTGGGATCATGTCTTTGTTGCGGGCGAAAAGACGATGATACTAGGTGCTCTCTAGCTGACTCAGGGAGCGCTGTCAGTGGAGCCCTCTCCTGGTGTGGTGGAGTGCAGCTCTGTTTTCTGTCTAGATGCTGAGGAAGGGAGGGTGCCCCAGCGGGGTGCCTTCCCTGAGGCGTGGTCTGCAAGAAGAAAGCAACCTTCACACTGCCCTAGACACAGGTGCCAGCACTCAGAACAATGGATGCCACAGGAATAAGGAGGGGATTTTCAGAGGCTGTGCAGTCACATAGGGAGGTGATGGCAATGTGGGATCTCAGCTGAGGGAAATGAAAACTCACCCCTAAACTCACAGGATGCATTGACTTTGCCTTTTTTGCTACCCACTGTCCTTTAAACAGACTGTCATTGATTTACTTGACATTATGGAGGGTCAGCAATATGGAGTCAATGGCACCGGACGATTCTGCTTTGTGCTAGACTGGCTGCAGCTCAGTAGGACTCGCTGGTGTGTGAGCAATGAGCTGGTGGGATGTCTGGGGCCCACCTGCCTCAAGGGCCTTGCAGAGGTTGACTGTGTTGAAGAGGTCATCTCCTCACAGAAGTTCACAGTCCTCCTTGACTGAGTTAGCCAGGACTCCTTCACATAGTGCCACGAGGGGTCCAGAAGGAGCGAGGGGTCAAAACCCACAGTTCCCAGGCTGTCCAAACACCACGGACCAGCAAACAGGCATGGCAGCGCACACCTGGAAGGCCCCCCACCAGAGAGTCTGGGAGGTCGGGATAGAAGATTGAAGGCCACACTCTGCAGTTAGTCAGACCTGGTCTCACTAATGTCAACATCACATGGGCTGTGGAAGGCAGGGGGAAGGCATCCCGGGTTCAATCATCAGTACTGGAAAAGCAGAAAACCCCTTGAGCTTCTGAAGGCCACACTATTTAAGAACCTGAGGCTTCAAGCAGCATCACAGTTCCAGGCCAGACTTGACATTTCTCCTAATTCTGGCCAAAACCAGTAAAGAAACAGTGTGGAAGATGAACCTCACTGCCAGAGTAACCATGGGTCAGAATATTTCCAGTTTCTCCAAAAGGAGAACATTAAATACATGTCTTCTCCTTTAACAAAAGCTTCATATTTATGCCAAATTTAAGAGGCTGAGCTATAAACACAGAAAACCTTGAGAACTTACACCTAATATTTAAATTCAGGACCTCAGATGTTGGAAAAGACTCGATCTCATTATTTCTTGGCATTCCATGCATTGGTCCCACACCTCCCACCCAACCTGGGGTCCACACATCTGGGGAAATAATATTCAGAAAGAAAGTGCAAAACACTAAAGCTGTGTACGGCTCTCCCTAGATAAGGCCAACCCCTTCACTCAGGTTCACACCCTGGTCTCCATCCTGCTGACTTGAATCAATAAAAGGCAGGGCCAAGGAAATACAAAGAGGTCTTTTCACCTTCTGTCCTCCACGGGCAAGGATGCAGGCTTGCACGTGCTGGGAGCTTTTCACCTGGTGCCTCCTTCTCCCAGTGGCCACACCCAGGCCTCTCATGAACACCAGCATCTGCAAAAAAAAAAAAAAAAAAAAAAATCTAGAACAGCCAGAGGAAAAGCATCCAGGTGGAAGAGAGGCAGGCAGGCTGTGGTAATCTATGTGCCTTTAAATCCACTGGCATAGAGCTCACTTTACACCTCCAGCCTAGAGTTAATCCTGGAAGCTCTACCCTGCTTATCAGGCTGGAGGATGAGAGAGTATTTTCTTTCAATTATTTAAGGCCATATGAAACTGCTTCCCATATGTGCAATCAAAAGTCAGAGGGGCAGTCGCAAGACAGGGGCCTAGGAGGAGGAGAGAGGATCCTGTAGAGGTCACAGGGACTGCAGCATCCCCTGGGCGGTCCAGGCCAGGCCTAGCCACTGGTGGAAGCCAGCCCTGTGAGAAAGGCCTGCGCTGACCCCAGGGTCAGGGGCCCTGAGCTTCAGTGCCTGCCGCGCCACGAGGCCCACGAACCGCCACCAGGGGCGCTCGCCGCAGCCCGCAGGAGGCGACCCACAGCCTGGAGGCGGGTCTGAGCTGGCGGCAGGGAAGCCAGCAGCTTGGGGTGACTGACAGGGCGGGGGCCACTTGGGGGTGAGGGCACAGCTTACACTTTCCAGAGCGCACTTTCGCGCATCCCAGGACTGCAAGGAGTAGGGAGGCGCCCTTGCAGGCAGCCCACTGCACTGCACCTCGAGCTGTTGGAGGGCAAAGGACTCTGGGCTCTGAGCTGGTGTCACGCACATCCCCATGTCACTGAGCGCGCCCCGCCTGGGGTCCTGTCCTTGCTCCTGGAGGGAAGTTCTTCCCGTGTCCAGGGGCAACTGTCCACAAGTGAGCACATGCCCACACCGCCATTCAGGCCTCTCTCTTGGCTTTCCTACTGCAGCACGCAAGCATGCTCCCTCACCCGTTGGGACATGCTTGGGGACTCTTAGGCTTTTCATTTCCCTGCCATTGCTTCAAAGCAAAGAGATCCTTTCCTATGTGGTAAACAATGGCCTCTGAAAACTCATTTGAAGATGTGATGTTTGGGGGAGATGTTGTGGGCCTATCCACCTCTTCTGTAAGGTCTTCTGTTCTTCCTTAACTAATTAATATATTTTTGCAATACCACTGATTGAACCCAGAACCTGATGCTCCTGTACTGATTAACGTTTCTTACACTGGCCTATGTCCCTTTCCTTCTGTCTCCCTCTCTCTCTGACTCTCCCCCTCTCTCTGTGTGGGTCTGGAATCCACGTGTGCTCTTTCTCTTTGCTGCATTCCCTTTCACTCTGGTGTTTACATCTGCATCTTCTTTCTTAACTTTGAAGTAGATTTCTCTTAGTTTGTGCAGCTCTCCCTGAACTTTCCAGTTTCTTTCCTCATATCCCGAGAATCCCAATACAGGAGGATGCCACCTCCACTAACCAAACAGTCTAAAGCTGAGCCCAGCAACATGCAGGTGGTTGTATGTAGTGCACGTACTGTGTGTCTGCACGCTGGGTATTGGATATTGAACCAAAGAGATTAGATTCCTTTGTCACTCAGGGTGATGCCTGTCTCTTATGCCAATGCCTCTGTTAGCTGTGGCAGGAGTACCACAAGTCCCAGGTCATACTTGGCAGATGAACAGACAAACCTGGTATGAGTATACAATGAAGAAAGCCTCAGGAATGAGGACCACTGCTTAGTATCAATCCTCAAATACATGAGCAACAGAAATAAATGAAATATGAAATAAAATGAAATATATTTTTAAAAAAGCAAGGAATAACATCATGTCAGACACACACAGTATGGCTGTGATTTTTCATTTTTCAAAGCCTCTATACTGGCCAGTGGTCACCAGAATCATAAGAACATGTAGTAAGTGTGGAGGCAAAAAAGCAAGGAGAGGACCAGGACACAAAAGCAATCTTGAGAATGTTCCCATTCTGAGGCGATGATTGGCATTGAAGATAAAGAGCACCAGACAGTGAGTGCAGAGAGGCAGAAAGGGGAGGGTGAAGGGCAAGAAAGCAGAGTTCCCTCTCAGCAGGGAGGGACATATCATCCACAGCCTGCTATGTGCTAGAGAATTCCTGGAGGTCCACTGAATGAAAAGGACTGGAGAGGAGGTGGGTGAGGATGCTTCATGGCTAGGAAGTGTCAGATTTGGGGCTCATGACTCTTGTGACTGCAGAGCCTCTTCCCAAAGACTACCTAGGCTGAAGAGTTAGTGGGTCAATTGGTTTATTCCCATGGCAGCCAGTGAGGATGCCTTCTGATGCATTTCTTGGTGGCCAAGAGGGAGGCAGGCCCCAGCATGGCTGACCCTTTGGGGGAAGCTCTGGAATGTGTGTGAAGGAGAGGGCTACATCCGGAGCCAACCTGTTACTCCACTGAGGCCATTTGTGGATGCTAGGGGAGAGTTGGTGCCATCTCACTGCACAGGACTTCACCTGCATGGATCCTATGCGGAGGACCATGATCAGGAAAAATTCCTGGGACAGCAGGAGGCCTTGTTCAAAAGAAAAATCCTTTCTCGTTCATGGCATGGACAGCAGGGGCATGAGGGTGTTCAACGGTGGCCTTGTCTGATTTCACTGTGTGGATTCATTGCTGTCTTCTCTATTGTGATGCTGAATGTCAGGGCTACATCCTCCATCCCCTGCCAGGCATCCAACACTTCTGGGTTGGATGAATTTCAGCATCTGGGCAGGACAGGTCAAGCAACTGTGGGCACCTTTCCTGAGCAGTCCCCTGTCAGTCATAAGAGAGCAGTTAGGGAATGCTCAGCTGCCCCACCTAGGTGAGCTGAGTAACGTGTGGTGTTTTCTACTGGTCAGTAGAACCAAGGCCAGTCCTCGGTCCCTCCTCAGACACAAAACTGTGCCCTGAGGTACCTCCATTCCTGACTGTCCAACTGCAGCTTTGACAAGAGACTTGCCAATGGAGACAGGGCATGGTTGTGTCTCAGAAGAATTTGCCTGAGACTAAGGAAACCTGAACCTGAACTCCAAATCCACAGCTTAGGGATCCAAGTGTTCAGATCATAAATTCGCCACAATCTGTGGAGTCCTGGTTCTGCTCATGAGCGTCATGTAAAGGTCAGAGCAGAGCCATTAGGAGTCACTTCCCTGGGAGTGGCCCAAAGAGACAAAGTATCCTCAGCTGTCCTTGTTAGCTCCTGGGTTGTAATTAGTGGCATGGCTCCTGACTGAACTTCTGCCTATTGCATGGTCCCATGGGCTATGCAGAGGCTGGTCCAGGGCTCTCTCTCTCCTTGCCGAAGATACGTAGTGGGATAGTGAATGTTACAACCTGAGGCCAACAAATGTATGCCTGTCTGTAGGTACAGGACCTAAGCGGGCAGAATTTTCCCTTCCTTTGAGCTCTAGCAGCTTAGAACCTGGGGGTCATTTGCCCTGTGCAAATCAAATGGAGCATCAGGGTGCATAAGCTCACCCTCATTCTGTGTTGTTGGCCTTCCTTCTGCTGTTCCCTCCCTATCTGCCCTTCTTCTGTGCATTTCAGAGAACAATAATGGGGACAGCTTTGCCCCGTGCTGGCACTCCTCCCGCTAGGGTAATTTGGCATATGAGTATTGACCTTCAAGTTCTTCCTGTCCACTGTTCCATCATGTGGTTCTCCCCTTGGTGGGTACTGTCATGAGTAGCCACTTTGCTCCATGTGCCCTGTGTGTCAGTGGGAAGGTTAGCCAATTCTTGACGTTGCACAGGAGGAAGGATAATCATCAGCTCCTTGTGTCCCATGAATCAGTGAGCACAGGGCACTCAGTAAACATGCATTAGGTTCGTGAGTGTCCTGACACCCATGGCCTCCAGTTCCCTTACCAATCCTCGAAACTGAATTGTCCTTTCTTCTCCCCGCTCAGTTCCCTCAGTGACTGAATCTCTAAGGCCTTCTGGGATGCTTCTTAGTTCACACTACCGGGAGTTCTTTCCTTTCATTTGGAACAAAAAGAGGAAACTGTGTGCCTGAAACTGCAACCAAAACAAATGGCAGTGGTTTGCTGCCATCCTGAAAGAAGCAATGCTGTCTTTGCCTAAAGACATGGAGAATGAGGCCTCCACCCAGGAAGTGATGACCATGCTCTTGGACAGACTCTTGGCCAGTTCACACACTCCTTGCATCTTGGTATGTTTTGTGCATCAGTGAATTCAAACACCCAAATATTGTCACCTGTGTGAGCCACTTGGGAATGCCAGCAGAGAAATGCCAGCTCCTTGAGTGGTCATGGGGTGCCTCGCTCCCTGCCTGCTGCTACACCGACTTTTCCAAGGAAGCTCTAGAAAGCTTTCCAACAGAGCTGCTGTGGGGCTAAGGTGCCAGACACAAAGAGTCTTCCCATGATTCAAGGTGCAAGGGAGAGGCCATGACCCTGGCTGATTTCTGTTCCTTGGAAGCAGGGGCTGATGTGAATGCACTTAGTGGGCAGGGAGCTACAGGCCTGGGCTCAAGGCTGCTGTTCTCTTTGGGATCCCTTGTACTGTAGCCATATCCTATGATGAGAGGAGGCATTGGGACCAGTCTACATGTCACAAGAAGCCATTGGCAGGTCTAAGGCAAGGGATTCTCTCTCTGAAAATCAGCCCCTACAACCTTCTAGAGGTGCACACTGAGATTCAGGACCAAGACAGGAGTTGACTTTCCCTCCCTCACTGTGGTACCCAGTTTGTGGGAGAGTTGTAGGTCCTGCTTTCTCCCTCACCTTCCTACATTGTGCCAACTGTATGTTTTTGCATTAGAAACCCATGAGTCCAGCGTAAGCCTTTCTCAGGGAGTTCCTGTATGTATGTATGTATGTATGTGTGTATGCATGCATGCCTGGGCACAACTTCAAAAGCAGATGCTACCAGGATCTCTCAGGAACATGTTGGGAAGCTCTGGAGGCACTGTAAGGCACCATAATTTCTTCAGGGTCACACATGTGGTCAAATAGAGGAGATGTGCCTGAACATTCAGCTCTGCCTCCCCAAACTGGGACAACTACCTATACCTAAGTCCTTCTGGGCCCAGGTCCAAAGAGTTTTGGAGAGGTGTGTCCACTTGGACTTCGGTCATGGGAAGATGGGAGCAGCCAGCACCCCAGGGGGCCTTTGGAACCATGTTGTGTGAGAAAGTGACTCAGGGAAAAAGTCCCCCAGGAAGTGACCTCACTTCCTTGGCCATGGAACATACGGAACTTGGAACCCTGGTAGCTAGGCACCAACAGTCCTCATACAGTCCCAGTCTCCTAACTTGTGCTGAGCTGTTGGGCACCGAGAAAATGACTTATTGTCTCCCGATCCGCGGAGGCTCAGGCCTCAGAAAAGTCCTGAGTAGGGGCTTATCAAGAGTCTGGAGGTCCTGGGTCAGTGCTAGGTCCCCAAGCCTCTGGCGATTATTCCCAAGGAGACCAGAGGTGAGACAGGAGAGATCACCGCAGGTAAGCAAAGTCTAGCCCACTCTGAGATTCCCCTTTGGAGAGCCCCAGATCCTTAACAGGTGTGTGTTGGCGTGTGTGTTGTGTGTGTTTGTGTGTGTTTGCGTGGGTGTGTGTGTGTGGATGATGTCGACTGAGAAGATGGAGTGAAAACCTTCTGCTATGTGTACACATGACTGTCTGCCGGTGAGTTGTTTTGCTGAGGACTACTCTTTTCATGTTGAAATGTCCCTCTTTCATCCCGGAAACTAGGGAGGCAACAAAGGGTCCAGAGTGGATGTGTCCCGTCTAGCGGACACCTTCGTAGGACTTGTCCAACAGCAGCTGGAGAATGAGCTGATGACTTCCCTGCAGAGGGGGAACCCCTCCTGGCTCCTTGAGTTTCTGTGTGCTCACCAAAATGTGGCCAGTTCCCAGAAGGTGCTGGAGCTGCTGATTCAAAGGTGTGTACTACCTCCAAGCCCTGGGACATGGCCATCACGGGATGGCAATGCTGGGCACCTCGCTGAACCTCAAAGAGCTCTGTGGAAAGTGGTCTCTGTAGAGGAGAACCCTGCAGTTCTAGTTAGAAAACCAAGTAGGAGGAGCCCTTGGAGTGTGTGCCTCAGGCCTGAACCTGTGACACAGACTACCAAGGGCTCTGCGCTTCCCCTGTGGGACTGTCCCTTCCAATCTGAGGAGGTTTTCTGCCTCAGACCAAACTGCTCTGGGGCCCCAGGGAAGCAGTTTGCACATTTGGGAAGCAGTAAGGGCATTGCATCCGGGTGGACCCCTGAGCAGAAAGCAGCCAAAACAGGGATGACTGGGGGGGGGGGACTGAGGGGACCCTGACCTGGAGAAAGCTAGGCAGGGGTGCGTGGGTGCTATCAGGACTCAAATGTATGTACATGAAGACCCAACGTTGCAAGCATTATGCCTATCATTGAGGACGCCGTGCACAATATCCTGCCAGCCTGGAGAGCTGTCTGTAATGTCAGGACATTAGTCAAGCCCACCAGGCATCTAGGCAGATGAGGGGCACAGGAAGCTAGAGGTGACATCCACCTTTCCCTTTCTAGCTATGACAACTTCAAGCCAGACCTCGTGGAGGCGGACCTTTCGGGGCAGCAGTGAGTGGATTTGGGGTCAAGAGGGTGGCCTTCTGACTCCACAGGGATTCACATGGGTGACATTTGCTGAGGATGGCTGGGACAAATCCAGGTCCCACCCTTGTGTGACTTCCAACCTAAGGCTGAGGCTTCTCTGTAGAATGAACACAGAGAGCTGTGGTGGGTTTCTAGCTATCCAAGGAATGGTCGAGTGGCTGGGGCCTCAGTTCTGGACACCAGGCGGATCCCTCCACGACACAGCTAATCCCAGCCACGATTGCCTATGCTTTTCTGCATTGGGGTGAGACCGCAGGTTTGGGGGGTGTCTTGCCCACACACGTGACTCACCGATTTTCTCCCCTGGCTGGACGGCATGTGACCCACTCAGTCACCCCTAGGGAATCCCATCATTCAGGGGGCCTTGGCAGGTTCCAGTTAAGGGAGAGGTCCAGCCCCTCAGGGCTTGCTGACTCCCTCCAAACTCCCCAGGGCCCTGTGTTCCATCATCGAGACCTGGCTACACCTGTACCCACAAGATTTTGTGGGGTCCCAGGACAACATGAATATTCTAAAGAGCTACCTGCATCTCATCAACTGGAAGACAGATGTGACCTCACATGCACAGGGCCTGCTCACACAGCTGGACAACACAGAACCCAGTGAGTCTGAGGCCTCTGATGAGGGGGGACCTGGCGTGGATCACTGAATGTGTGTGCTAAGAAAACCGTGCCTGTCCCTCTGGGAACTGGCGTGTGCTCTCCACCAGACAAGTCTGACACCCTGGAGCTGGTGATCCCTCCTCTGGGAAAACACTCTGCTGTGGGGATAGGGGCCAGGCTACTCTCAGAGGGAGGCCTCTTCTGGGAATTGGGCAAGATCCAGGGAAAGACAGTCACCTTGCGGGGGTTTTCTCTTTCAGCCACCTGTGCCGGCAGCAAGATCAAAAGCATGCAGCAATACGCCATAGGATTCAGGGAAAAAGGTGCTCAGGAAGGCACCTGCTCCACCTCTGCTGGAAGGTTTCCACTGCCCCATGGCAACCATGGCCCTGTCCCCTATGGCACCTCTCCCATTTTGACCTCCTGAATGGCACACAGAGCCACATCCCCTACCATGCCTCCTTGCCCTACTCTCTGAATTTGTCCCATTTTGATTTTAGTAGTGTTATATTGTTTCATGATAGACGATGGTACTGTAAGTTTGTAGGTAATAAAATTTGATGTTGAGTGATGTAAAGTTGCATGCTCAGTCCATTCACTAGGCTGTTCCACCACCAGCACTGTAGGCTGTTGATGGAGCCCCCAGCAGAGTACATGGGCCCTCTGGGGGAGGATGCAAACAGACCATCCTGGAGGAGGTGAGTGAGGATCACCTGTGCATGGGGCAGAGGTGATTGCCCAGATGGAGGGAGAATTCCAAGCCACCGGAAGGTGCTGCCTTCCCTGGCCGGCCCAAGTCCCCTGAAGACCACGGACATGGAACCTACAATCAGACACCACACTGGTCTTTGGAAGTTGGCTCTCCTGTAGGCCTCATGTCCTCACCTGTGGAGTGGGACTGCAGCCCCCTACCTGGGTGCCATGAATCCCAGATCATCGTGATGGCATGTGGGACTCCCCAGCCAACACTGTCTCTCAGGCTCTGTGCACGCACGACTGAAACCACGAACAGACGCGATGCCCATTTTGAAGAGCACACGAGGTCACCATGAGAAGAGACACTCTCTGCTCCTCAAGGCATTACACCGCCATGGTTACTTTGTCAAATGTAAAATTTCCTTTTGCTTGTAGTCGTGTGGGATGAACCCAGGGGGCAGTGCCACAGAGCTTGTTCCATGACACATTTCTGTGTTGATGTCAACAGGATCCCGCTAGCTTGCCAGAACCGGCTTTCAACCTTTGATCCTCTGGCCTCCACCATTCGGGATGCTGAAATGACAGGTGTGCGCCACCAGTGCCAGCTACACGGCCCTACTGACACGACTGCTGCAGACTTCCACAGAGGTGGGGCGTAGACTCTCAGGGTTGAAGCCCGGATCAAAAGAATTTCCATGCCTTTGATTCCGGTAATGTCCTGGACACAAACCCACTGAAGTCACCTAGTACAAGCGGCCATCCTAGGAGCAGATCTTTGGTAGCCACCATTGGAAAACCCTGGAACTTCACAGCCCTAGGTGCCGTCTAGCTGACTCAGGGAGCGCTGTCAGTGGAGCCCTCTCCTGGTGTGGTGGAGTGCAGCTCTGTTTTCTGTCTAGATGCTGAGGAAGGGAGGGTGCCCCAGCGGGGTGCCTACCCTTAGGCGTGGTCTGCAAGAAGAAAGCAACCTTCACACTGCCCTAGAGACAGGTGCCAGCACTCAGAACAATGGATGCCACAGGAATAAGGAGGGGATTTTCAGAGGCTGTGCAGTCACATAGGGAGGTGATGGCAATGTGGGATCTCAGCTGAGGGAAATGAAAACTCACCCCTAAACTCACAGGATGCATTGGCTTTGCCTTTTTCGCTACCCACCACTGTCCTTTAAACAGACCGTCATTGATTTACTTGACATTATGGAGGGTCAGCAATATGGAGTCAATGGCACAGGATGATTCTGCTTAGTGCTAGACTGGCTGCAGTTCAGTAGGACTCGCTGGGGTGTGAGCAATGAGCTGGTGGGATGTCTGGGGCCCACCTGCCTCAAGGGCCTTGCAGAGGTTGACTGTGTTGAAGAGGTCATCTCCTCAGAGAAGTTCACAGTCCTCCTTGACTGAGTTAGCCAGGACTCCTTCACATAGTGCCACGAGGGTTCCAGAAGGAGCAAGGGGTCAAAACCCACTGTTCGCATGCTGTCCAAACACCACGGACCAGCAAACAGGCACGGCAGCACACACCTGGAAGGCCCCCCACCAGAGAGTCTGGGAGGTCGGGATAGCAGATTGAAGGCCACACTCTGCAGTTAGTCAGACCTGGTCTCACTAATGTCAACATCACATGGGCTGTGGATGTAGCTCAGGGGGAAGGCATCCCGGGTTCAACCATCAGTACTGGAAAAGCAGAAAACCCCTTGTGCTTCCGAAGGCCAAACTACTTGGGATCCTGAGGCTCCATGCAGCATCACAAGTTCCAGGCCAGCCTTGACAGTTCTCCTAATTCTGGCCAAAAGCAGTAAAGAAACAGTGTGGAAGATGAACCTCACTGCCAGAGTAACCTTGGGTCAGAATATTTCCAGTTTCTACAAAAGGAAAACATTAAATACATGTCTTCTCCTTTAACAAAAGCTTCATATTTATGCCAAATTTAAGAGGCTGAGCTATAAACACAGAAAACCTTGAGAACTTACACCTAATATTTAAATTCAGGACCTCAGATGTTGGAAAAGACTCGATCTCATTATTTCTTGGCATTCCTTGCATTGGTCCCACACCCCACCCCACCTGGGGTCCACACATCTGGACAATAATATTCAGAAAGAAAGTGCAAAAGACTAAAGCTGTGTACGGCTCTCCCTAGATAAGGCCAACCCCTTCACT